>JXCR01130619.1:67847-100683 GCA_002079205.1 Phalaenopsis hybrid cultivar
TCTAAGGCATTCAATTGTTGAGATTTGGGGTGTTAGCCAATGTGGGGGCTAATTTGGGAGTTTTGTCAAAAATTGTCAAATTGACCAAATTGTACCATGATGTAGTTGGACAAAATGAAATTGGGAATATTTTAGATTTATTGGGATTTTTTAGGAATTTTTGGAATTTTTGGATTTTGGGTCATGGAGGGGTATCTTGGTAATTTGGTTATTTTTGGAAATTTTTGTCAATTTTGGCAAATTTGGATGTATTCAAGGTTTTCGAAATGTGTTTTGATTAATTTTGGATATTTTGGCAAAATTTGGGAATTTTGGCCAAATTTGGGTCCCAAGGGTAGTTAGGTAATTTGGAGGTGCCTCGGGGCAAAAGGCCAAGTTGGGTATTTCAAATAGAATTGCATAGATATCCATTCTAAATGAATCATGGATCAATGAAATCCCCATTTTGGGCTCTCATGTATTGATCTTAATTAATGTATTGTGAAGATATAGTAAGGGTATAATGTACCTTAGCTTCAAATCAACACCCAAGGGTCAATCGTAAGGCCAAGTAACCCTATAAGAACTCTTCTTGAGCTCTTCCATAATGATCTTACTTTCTAAATATTAGAGGTTAGGACCAATATGTGGAATCTCAAGCTGAGCAAAGTGAAGAGTTTTGAATTTCTAATGGTGAGGATACCTTTTCTAGTTTTCTAAGAGTCAATAGGAAAGTCCTATGGCTAGACCTAGGCTACTAAAGAAGTTTCTAGACCTCAACCAAAAGTGAGGTCAACTAGACACCTAATTAAAATTTGGATTCACTTAAATTAATTTAAGGAAAAAGACTTGGACACATTTTCTAAACATTTGATTTGAATACTAACTTAATTATTAATAAAGTTTTATGAAGTTTTAAATCATATGAATTTTCTAAGTGACTTTAATATGAAAAATTGCAATTTTTTTTCTGAAAGAAATAGAGGATAAAAAACCTTAGACTTAATTACTGAATATCCTTACACTTTTAGTATTAACTGAAATTGTTTTGAATCTTTCATAAGTTAAACTATTATATTTAGAGAATTAAAATATGAAAATCTAAAAGTTAAATTATTTACCATAAGTCATATTTTTTTATGTAGTAGAGAAGTTACTTGAGACAAGTAACATGTAAGTTTGGGGGATTTTGATACACCAAAAATATATGCATTTTTAGACCCCTATTTTTTGTGATATTGCCCTTTAATGGAAGATATTTCTTATGTTTTATTGCATTTTGTTGATTTTGAGGTATATTGCACTTTAATGGAAGGTATTTTAATGTTTTCTTGCAGGTTGTTGATTTTAAGGGCTTAAAGCAAAAAGAAAGCAAAAAAGGATGAAATTTGGAGTCAAAATTATGTTTTTGAAGAAATACTCAGCGCCGGCAGCGCCGAGGTCAGCGTTGATGGTGTCAGACCAGTGGTTTCTAGAAGGTTTGATGTATTTGAACAACTTTTTGAAGAGTTTTTGGAGACACCTCTTGGAGAACCGACCTTGGGCTCTATTTGGGGCCGAATTTCATCAGAAAAATTGCTCCTCTATGTTCATTTTTCGCACCACATCATTCCATTCCACTACCATATTGGAGTCAATTTTTTATTTTGATTTCATAGTTTAGAGTTTTTGTGGTGAGATTTAGTGTGAAACTTTCTGTAAGAGAGTTGGAGAAGGAGAAAAGTGAGAGATATCTTCTTCCTGCCTTTCTAAAGAAAGGCTACAAAGGATTTGCTTTGAGAAAGAGATTTCAGATAAGTAATGTTTATTTATCAGTGTTGCTTAAACCTTCTTTTATATATGAAAATTGTGTTTTGTTATTTCTTTCTCATGAAGTATGAGTAGTTCCCTCTATCTTTCTTCCTGCTCTGAGATATGGTGAAATGAAGAGATAACATAGATGTGCCAATATTAAAATGTAAAATAAATTGTGATGATTTTTCAACTCCGAACTTAATTTAATTTTCAATCTAGCCAAAATTTAATCTAAACCCCACACATCAAAAATTTTAACTTCTAATGTGTAATTTAGACTAATTTCATTTCTTCTAGAAATATTTCCTACTTGTTGTCATCGATCATATGTTTTAATATATTAATTAACATCTCTAAAAATAGTAGGCCAATAAAATCCAGCTTGCAAAATCTTATATGTAGTTATATTCGTTCCAAAATGTCCTCCAAATTCAGACTCATGACATCTTTCAATTATCTGTTGAGTTTCCTCATAAGACACACACCTTCTAATAATTAGATCTTTACATTATTTATATAAATATGGGTCATCCCAAAAATAGAAATTTGAATCATATATAAATTTCTTTAACTTACATTGTTTATATAGAAATAAGTCATCCCAAAAATAGAATTTTGAATCATATATATATTTTTTTAATTGTGGATTTTTTATATAATTTGGTAAAATATCACTTACAATATAATTTACTATATCGGCATACCACGATACATTCATTTCATCAGTACTATATAATTGCTCATCAGGGAAATTTTCTAAAATGTCATTTGCAAAATTATTTAATATTTCTCTTTCTAGTCTAGACAAATGATCATCTATTTGATTATCATTTTCATTTCTATCAACTACGATAAAATCAAACTCTTGCAATAGAAGTATCTATCTAATTAATTTTGGTTTACCATCCTTCTTTTACATTAAGTATTTAATAGCAGAATGATATGTATGCACTATACATTTAGTTCCAATTAAGTAAGGTCTAAATTTATCAAAGACATAAACAATATTGAGTAACTCTCTTTCAGTAATAGTTTAGCTAATTTGAGTATCATTTAGAGTTTTACTAGCATAATATATTACTTTAAAAATTTTGTTGTGCCTTTGTCCTAACATAGCCCCAATAGCATAATCACTAGCATCGCACATTATTTCAAATGATTTCTCTCAATCAGGTGGAACAATATAGGTCCAGTGATTAATTTTTCTTTCAATAATTCAAATGCTTTTATGCATTCCTCATTTAAATCAAATTTGTGTATTTTCTAAAAGTTGGCATAATGGCTTAGCTATTTTAAAAAAAAATTTATGTAACGCTTGTAGAAACCAGCATGTCCCAAAAAGCTTCTTACTCCTTTAACATTAGTCGGAGGTGGTAATTTTTCAATAACTTGAATTTTGCAGGATCTAGTTCCATGCAATTTTCAGGAATTTTATGCCCAAGTACAATTCCTCATGCAACCATAAATTGACATTTTTCCCAATTTAGTACTAGGTTGATTTTTTCACATACTTCTAGAACTTTTTCTAAATTATTTAAACATAATTCAAATGAAGTTCCAAATACCAAAAAATCATCAATAAACACTTTCATTCCATGTTCAATAAAATTGCTAAAGATTGACATCATACATCTTTGAAATATTGCAGGTGCATTACATAGTCCAAAAGACATTCTACGAAAAGCAAATGTTTCATATGAGCATGTGAATGTTGTCTTCTCTTGATCCTCTAGAGCAATTGGAATTTGGTGATGACTGGTATATCCATCTAAAAAGTAGTAATATTTTTTTGCAACCACTCTATCAAATATTTGGTCTAGAAAAGGTAAAGAAAAGTGAGCTTTTCTGGTGGTCATGTTTAATTTTCTATGGTCAATACAAATTCGCCAACTAGTAACTTGTCTTATTGGTATTATTTTATTTTTCTCATTTTCTTCAACGGTCACTCTTTTCTTTGGAACACAGTGAATTGGACTTACCCAAGCACTGTCTGAAATAGGATATATAATTCCAGCATCTAACCATTTTAAAATCTCTTTTTTAACAAATTCTTTCATTATTGGGTTTAATCTCCTCTAATGATCAGCTTTTGGTTTATATTGTTCATCTAATAGAATTATGTGCATACAAATAGAAGGACTAATTCCTTTAATATCTGCTAAAGTCCATCCAATAACCTTTTTATATTTTTTTAACATCTCTATTAATTTTTGTTCTTGAATTTTTGTTAATTTAGAAGATACAATAACAGGCAATGTAGATGACTCTCCTAAAAACACATATTTTAAATGGGCAGATAATATTTTCATTTCAAGTTTAGGTGGTTTAATACTTGAAGGAATAAAATTTTTATTGTCATTTTCCAATAAGTATAAAGTTTCAAATTTGCCCTGAATATAATCCAAATCTTCTTCTTTTATTTTATCCTTTTTTTCAAAAAATTCTCCTTGATTTAATTTGTCTTCAAACTCATTCTTAAATTGCTCATTACTCAGATAATCAGTTACTTCAATCCTAAAACATTCATTATATTTTTCTATTGCTGGATATTTCATAGCTTTTACAATATTAAATATTACTTCTTGATCATTAACTCTCATTATTAATTATCCTTTTTGCACATCTATCACAACTCTCTCTGTTGCAAGAAATGATCTCCCCAAAATAATAGGAATTTCTTTATCTTCCTCCATATCAAATATTATAAAGTCTATAGGGAAAATAAATTTATTCACTTTTACTAATTCATCCTCTATAACTCTTTTTGGATAAGTTATTGATCGATCAACTAACTAAAGGGTTACAGTAGTAGGGAAATCTCTCCCAAACCTAAACGTTTAAAGATCGATAAAGGCTTAAGATTGATACTCGCTCCTAAATTACAGAAAGCTTTTCCAAAAAAACTTTTCAACAATAGTATAAGGTATAGTAGAACTACGAGGATCTTTTAATTTTTCAGAAAGCTTTTTTTGAATAATAACACTACACTCTTCACTGAGTGCAACAGTCTCTTGATCTGTAAACTTTCTTTTCTTGTTTAATATATCCTTCATAAATTTCACATAACTTGACATTTGTTCTAAAACTTCAACAAAATGAATGTTTATCGTTAAATTCTTAAGAATTTCCAAAAATTTTGTGAATTGTTTATCTTTGTTATTCTGCTTCAGTCTTTGAGGAAACAGAGGTAATGGTTTTTCTAAAGGACCTTGTGTTTGTTCATTTTCATTTGGTCACTTTTTATTGCTTCCTTCTCTTTGCCAACTTCAGTTTCTCTTTGGATTCTTGTTTCGACTTCTTTTCCACTTTGTAAATGAATAGCTTTAATTTGCTCCTTATTTTGCTCTTTTGAATTAACTTCCACCGTGCACGGAAGAATTTCAGAAGGTTTGTTACTGCGTGCAGTAGCAATATGTCCTAATTGATTTTTAATATTTCTAATAGTAGCCCCTTGATTCTGTATTTGATTTCCCATGTTTAACATTACTTCTTTGATCGTCAACTTCTTTTCCTTAACTTGTTGGTTAGAATTAGAGTTAAATCCAGGAGGATAATAAGATCGATAACTAGGATTTCTTTGGTTGTTCAAATTTTCGGAGGGATTCACCGAATTGTTATAATTATTCCAACTAAAATTAGGGTGATTTTTCCATCCAGGATTATAAAAGTTAGAATATGGATTGTTATTTCGAATATTTATAGCATTTAAAGTTTCATAAGATGATTGAGTATCAATGATCTGTCCTAGTGAATTTTTCTCTAATATTGGTGGTATTTGGGAATAGTTCACTCATATTTAATCAATCTTTTTCGAAAGAACATTAATTTGAGATGATAAAATAGACATTACATCAGAATCATGAATACTATCTATCTCTTAAGATTTACCCTTTCTGAGGGCCATTGAAATATATTAGTTGTCATTTCTTCAATTAAAGAATATGCTTCATCAAAAGGTTTTGACATTAGTCATCCACCTGCAGCAGCGTCTATAATAAATTCTAAGTGATCCTACTAATCCATTATAAAATGTTTGAATTATTAATCAATCTGGTAGAGCATGGTGTGGACATTTTCTAAGAAGATCTTTAAATCTTTTCGAAGCATCATATATCGATTCCCCTTCAAACTGATAAAAAAATGTAATATCATTTCTAAGTTTAGCAGTTTCCGAGGGTGGAAAATATTTAGCTGATTTTTTGTGATAGTTCTCCCCAAGTTCTGATAAATCCAGGTGCTAATAAATTTAACCAAGCTTTGGCTTTATCCCTTAATGAAAAAGGAAAAAGTCTAAGCCTAACAACATCATTAAACACTTTTATATGTGACCAAGCTTTGGCTTTTGCACTTCTCACCATGTTTCTTATAATTCCTAAGTCTCTTTTATATAGGAGGGTAAGGACATATAGGCATGTGACGCCAAAAGACCAAATTGCCCCTTATAAAAAAACAATAAAATACAACACTTTTCGCATTGAATACAACACAAGGCCTTTTCATCAACCTTTGAAAAGATTACTCTAGAGAAGTGATGCTAGTGTGGACAAGGTTGTATTGCTTGGCAATTTATTCTTTTGCCACATATGTAAATAAAATTCCATTTTTAAGTATAGTGTAGTTTGGACTAATTTAGATTTTTGTATTTAGGGGCCATTTGAGATCACTTTTAATTTTTGACATATTTAGTTATTTTTAGCAACATTTAAAATAATTTTTAGATTTTTTTCATTATTTTAAAGACGGCTGATTTGACTTTGAAGATAAAAGATAAAAATATGCAAAAAAAAGGGTGCTAACCAAACATGTTTTGAAAATAAAAACAAAAACAAAAATAAAAATGATGGGAAGCAAGACCTTAGTAAATTTTATCTAGTACTTCAACTTTGGTTCAAATTTTGAATTTTCATCTTATGCCCACTGAGTTTATTGTATTTATTTTGTTGCAGCTAATTACTAAATTGCTTGATAACAATACATATACTTGCGTAGTATCCCAATATAAATATATATAAATTAAAAAGTTAAATTCTTATTTTTCTTCAGGATCAAGTTTTTGGTTTTGTTACAAAATAAATAAATATAAGTGAAAAATATCATCAGAACTATTGCTATACTGTGCATAAGCATTAAGTATCTAGGGACCAAAGCACTACAATCATTTTTGAAACATTATACCTTTACATGTTTGTAACTAACAAAAACATATTTTGACCCTCCTTTTAGGATGTTTAATACTAAATTGTCCTATGGATCATGCCAAAGAAATAAAACCTTTGTCGAGTGAGAGTAAAAGGGAGTATGAGAAGAAGACACAAGTAATACTTAGCCTTTTTGGGAATTGTTCCATCCTCTTCTTTTGTGAAATGACCCTCCTATTATATCAGTCATTGGAAGGATATGGTAAATTACATGATTGTTCCAATTTAAAGGAAACATTACAATCATATATGAAGCATTACACCTTTACATATTTTCAACCTGTAACCGCTACCAATACCATTCCATATTTGTAACTGTATTTGACATCGTTTCATGTCCATAACTGTCTAGTCTGATCAACTTGTATTCATTCGTTCGCCCGAGAGTATCATTCGACCGAATGATTTTCATTAACCTCTTCCGAAGAAGCTCATTGTGAGGGCTCATCATCTTTGTAAAGGATTGTTCCGTTTGGTAGAGGGTGTTTACCATAATATGACGACATTTTTTCTTCGATCGATGAGCCTATGTAAAGTGATTCTCTTGGATGGTTATTGATCTTCGCCAGTCAATTAATCTTCAACGTATGCGTGCAGTGTTCATTGGTTTGGTCAGAGGTTCATTCGATCGACATAAGACTCGACCCACTGGTGCAATGATAAGTGTTCATGCTTATGCTACTTTCTTCGTGCGACCTGTCGGATCCCCTCAAGATTCGTGTAAATTCATTAATGATGTACAACTCCATTTGTTAACCTCCTGGCTTATATAACACAAAAAATATCAAGATTCATATTTGTCACATGTAAACTTTACTAGTTACATATATAACACTCAAAATAACATAATAAAATAAAAAATAGCAAAGACCTTAACACTTCATCATCACACTAACCTTTTGATCCTATTTGGACATGCAATATCAAAGTGAACCTAATTAGTTCATTGATTTTATTCTAGTGGCTCCTTATTTGATCATAATCAATCTCTTCAATTGCTTCTAGCCAATAGGAGCGTAAATAAGCTGAGCTGAACATGGGTTGGTGTTCAACTCATTTTTTTATATATATTTTTCTAGTTAGATATTGGCTCGTTTTCGAAATTTCTCGTGAACAGTATGATCATGCCGGCCTTGAAAACATGTCCGTGTTTGTTTTCAGCTCGTGATTGACTCGGGTTGACTTGTTTAAATTAATTAGGAAAATATATACAGGGGTTGAATTTGAAGATCTAACATTCTCATGTAGTAAAAGACATGAAATCAAATGGCCACATGAGCTGTAGTAATTTACACATGAGCTACAGTAATTTAAATTTAGATAAAAATATATATAATGAATTATTATTCAAATAATATATATAATTTTCTTGTTTAGACTCAAAATGAGCTCCAACAAAAAGTTTTTTTTGTGTTCAGTCCATCTGTAATTTGACATTAAAAAATTTATGCATGCATAAACTTATTAACGAACATAAACTACATAATAAGCCCAACATAAACTGCTCCAAAATAAAGAATTTTTTTGGACGGTACTGTACCGGCCAGGCTCTTTGGCGAGTTAATGGAGTGTTAGGTAACATAAATGTTCAAGTGTGAATACGTAAATATTAATATTTTGAGTGCTGCGTCAATAATTTTATTTCGCCTTGATCGAAATCAACCATTAGCCCGCCTCGTCTCTGTAGATCTCGCGGAATCTTTTCGCTTACTATTGGTCTCCTTGTAAGCACTTCGATCCTTGTGATAGTACTTTTCTTCTTACTGCGCGGTTGCAGTACTTCTCTGATTTACTGGTTGTTTGTTTTGGTTTGATTTTGCTTGGTATTCAACGAATTTATTTCTCACGATTTTATGACCTTAGGTTTCCTCTTTCTGCTGGATTTGATTTTCCTTGTACTTTCTGAGGGTTTTGTTTTGTTTTTAATGGTTTCTGCTGATTTTGCTATTTTTACCTTGGCTTATAAGCTGTATTTCCGATCTTTTTCTAGCTGTTTATTTGGATGAATCTTCGTTTTCTTTATTTTTAGGACCTGTTACTCTTTTAAGTGAAGTGAATCTCAGAGGTCTTATCCCAACATCAAGTATAGATCTGAGAGTTTAAGAAGGATCAGACATGCCAAATTTTCTGAAGAAATGAGAAACTGAGTTGTGCGAGTCGCATGTTTACTAGGTGCCATCTCAGTGCTTTTCGGAAGTTTACGCAGAGCGGTGAACAAAGTTCTTAGCTTTGTGCAGTTGTTTTTTTTTCTTGTTTTTGACTTTTGAAAGGTGTAGGTTAATGGTTTTGACTTGTCATAGTATTTAATACTCAACTAAGCACTGTAGACTATAGAAGTTATGATGATTGAGGTCATGCTTGGATCTTTCCTAATATTGCTTTTAACTAAAAGGAAAGATTGGAGGTGTTGGAATTATGAAACCTGGACTGATTTTTAGTAGTTAACTAAGAAATTCATATATCTGCTACTTTTTTCATTTACGCTCTTTATGATATATGCTTTAAACCAATTGGCAGTTTTGAGAATATTGAGATTCATTGTTATAACCTCTTGTTCTAATTGCCAAAGTATATTCCAGTATATTACAAACATTACTCTTACGATAAATTAGAATGTTCTGCTTGGTCATTTGCTAGCATTGCAATCAATACCTCTACACTTGGATCAGTATGCCCAATTTTGTAATTCTTAAATATGCATTGGGATTTGGGAACAAGATTAAGTTTCTAGGGAAGCCAAAGAGAGTGGGCTCTCTTGGATGAGGGAAATATCTTTGTGGTTCAGATGTATCATAAATGGTCTCCTTCAATCTGGTGGGACAATTACCTGGTGGGACAATTACCTGGTGGGACAATTACAAGTGTCGTGACTAACCTTTCTTTCAAAGTATTAAAGACACCTAGACATTCATGTTCAAAATTAAATACGTCCTTTTTTAAAAGATGATAAAGATTTGACTATTTTATATAAATTTTTAATATATCGCCTATAAAATCAGTTTGTTTCAGAAAACTTCTAACTCCTCACACAGTAGTAGATGAGGGAAGCTTTTCAATAACTTGAATTTTTGCTTGATCTACTTTCATACCTCTTTCAGAGACTTTATGACCTAACATAATTCCTCTAGAAACCATGAATTAACACTTCTCCCAATTGAGAACAAGGTTTGTCTCTTCACAACGTCTTAACACCTTAGCCAGATGATCCAAATAAGAGTCAAATGAAGGGCAAGACACAGAAAAATCATCCATAAAAACTTCTATTATTTTTTCAAATAAGTCACAGAAAATTGACATCATGTACCGTTGAAACGCTGCAGGTGCATTGCATAACCCAAATTACATTTTTCGAAAAGCAGAAGTCCCATTAGAAATTGTGAACGTTGTCTTATCCGGATCTTTCAGAGCAATAGGGATTTGATGATACCCAAAATACCCATCCCGAACGCAGAAATATGGCGGCTCAGGTGCCAAAATCACAAAGTTATCTATGTTGACTCTAAATTTTCTCTTTTTTGCTATTTTTACTTTAAATGCCTAAAATTGATATACCTGTAACAAAAACATGATAATACCCTTCTTTAAAGTGTAATATCACAAAAAATGAACATAAAATATAAATTTAAAATAATACATTATTTTGGTGTATCAAAATTCCCCAAATTTAAATGTTACCTGTCCTCAAGTGACTCTCTTACTACATAAAAACACGACTTAGGATATAGATTAACTTATAAATTTTTGTACTTTAGTTTAATAAATCAGATAGTATAATTAAATTTTTTTTTAATAACTTAGATTAAAACTATAAGTATAAGAATACTTAGTAATCAAATCTAAGATTTTAAATTTTCATTCATTTCAAGAAAAACTGTAATTTGTTATATCAATAATACTTAGAATATCTATATGAAAAATAATTTCATGCAAAATTTATTATTGAGGGTGCTAATGCTTAAATACAAGTTTAAAAAATATAATAAAGTCTTTTTTCCAAGTTGATTCAAGTGAAGTCAATTTTTGATTAGACATCTCCTCAAGCTTCTCCTCAGGTTTTTTTTTCTTTTTTCTTTTCTTTTCTTTTTTTTATTCAGTATATTTTCAATCATTTCTTTTCTTTTTTTTCAAGTTATGATTACTATATTTGGATAGTCTTTAATAATTTTGAATTTCTCTATCTATTTCTTAAAGTTAAATCTTTTTGCCTTTCTTCACTTTATAAATTATATTAGTTTTGATGATTTTTTATAAAGTCTCATTCTTTTCTTCTTACATGAAACTCTAAGATTCTTAATATTTCAAAAATACAATTTCCTTTAGTTTAAATAAAAAAACGTAGTCTTAATACTTTCATACCAAATATCTTTAAATTTAGAATTGTCCTTCGTTATTAAAAACTTTAACTTAAATTTACCATAATATTTATAAACATAAATATAGTCATTTAAAGTTAAACTCTAATATCCAAGGTAATAAATTAATTTTAAAAATATAATTAATTGAGGGCAAATAAAATTTAGTTTATTTATTTTTAAAAGAAATTTTTCTTTCCCCTAAACTTAAATTTTTAAATATTTTATACTTAATTTCATAAAATGTAGCAGGAAGAATAAGTAAAAGTTGAATCTATTAACTACTACAATATTCTATCAAATTCATATACGTGCATAATCAAGATAGAATGACTACAGGAGAAAGTAAATCTAGCCTAAAATATGCTTGCAATAATATTAAACTAAAAGAAAGTATACTAACTTTTAAATTTATTTTTCTTTTTACCCACAAACTTGATTTTAAACATGTATAACATTCAATACAAAAAATATAAACAGGAAGAAAAACAGTTTAGGAATTCTATCTATCACAAACATATATAAGTATTCATCAGGACAGAACAATATGCAATAGAAAATAAGATTAAATTAAAATATGCTCGATAAAATGGAAAGAAATGTCTAATAAACAAAACATGTATCAACATAAAAAAATATATATATTTATCTGTTTTCCAAATATTTATATTATTGTAACAAAAACACAAACACACATGATAAATGTTTTCACATCCGGGCTTGAGACCGGCAATGACACTGTTCATATTAATCTAAATTAGAAATATGTCCATTCATCTCAATGGCCGATGATTTGATTGTCGTTTTACTCCTTAGACCCTAAATCCTTCAAAATAACACCCATAGAATGCATATAATACCAAAGTTACTTTCATCCTTTTTGCTCAGTCATAAATAATCTTCTATTATTCAAATATATAAATTTTCATTTTTGTTTTAAATCATTTAATCTATTTCTTAATATTGTATTTAGATTAACTTCCAAGATTTAATATTATTGTGTTAATTTTTATGTGATTCTAAAAATTATACATTATGTCTTAACCTAGTAATATACATATATGTGCAAATAAAGTTAATTAATCTTTAGATAAATAAATTTTGACTACTAAGTTAAAAATTGATTCATATTCTACATCTCGACACAAAGACTTATTAAAACTAGTCATATTATAATATTTAGAATTTATCATCTAAGAATTTTGACTTTAATACTTTCTATTATAATTTTCAATATAATATTAACTTTTAAAAAATTTGGTCCTAATAAATAAATAAATTAATTATATTTATTATTATTTTTTGACTTTAATAAAACTTTAAAAACATTAATCATTTTTATTTTACTATAAAGTTTCTTATCCATTCTAACTTAAAATAAATGATTTTTAGCTAAAATNTAATTAATTAACTAATTATATTTATTATTATTTTTTGACTTTAATAAAACTTTTAAAAAATTAATCATTTTTATTTTACTATAAAGTTTCTTATCCATTCTAACTTAAAATAAATGATTTTTAGCTAAATTAAAATTTTTTTTAAAAATTTATAATAATTTATTTTTTCTCTTGTTCTCCTAAGTTGCTCACTATGTTGCACAAATATGGATATGGATACAGACACAGGCTTGCGACACGTCTATTAATGAAGATATAAGACAGTTATGTTTCAGACACACCATTATTCTTAAATTATTAAAAATACATAAATAATTTAAATAAAAAAATATTAAAAGTAATACAAGAGAGAAAACAAAAAAAATTAATAACGCAAACTTTTATAAATTAAGAGTCTGTTTGACATCATTTTTCTTGCATGTTTTAGTTGATTTAATTATTATTCATTAAAAGAAATAAAATTTCCACTGGCTTTTTAGGCATCAAATTCTTATTTATTTACATATCTGGCATCTCTATTTCGATTTTGATATTTATGACACCCAAATCCTATATATCACTATTTTGAAATTAAAAAAAAGGGAAATACACATTTTGATATATATATTTATACACACACAGTGTTTCTGTGTGTGTATAGATGTTAGATATGCAAATATATAAAATTTTAGTTTTTTGTATGTTAATTTTTCTTAAATTTAACATAATATATACATTTTTAAATTTTAGCCTTAAGAATATTTTATTTTTTTGAATTCATTAATTTATGATACACGTGTCTAACACGTGTGTTCCACGCATATCCTGCGCTTGTCCTCTTTTTTAATATTATTTAAATTGGACAATTCTATGTTGTGTCTGAAACTTGTCAGACCGTGTCCTACACAAGTCCGACACTGATGGACTCCGTAATTAGAAGTGTTTGTGCATCATAAGATGCTCACAATCTCCCTCTTGTCCTCTTTAGGTGCTTCACAACTCTACTTGCTCACACAATTTCCTTCCCTTCTACTGTGTCCCTTGGACGCAAACTCTCATGCTTGCTATTTGCTCAAATGAGGCTCGACTTCCTCCCTTCTCACTTGATCTTTTACTATTGCTTGCCCGAGCTACAATGATCGGTCATGAACCCGCAAGGCTGTCACAGTTATGGTTTGACATATTATAATCTGCCTAGGCCTGACTTCCTCAACTCACCATTCTCTTTCACTTGATGCTTGTCGCTCACCCCTAGTTTAGTCACTCACCCCTAGTTTTGTCACTCTTGGCTTCGCTCGAGCTTGTGTCAATACCTTGTTTGCCCCTAACTCATGCTTATGTTCATTTCTACTCGCAATCTGTGTGACCACCTCATCCCGCTTGCTCCTTGTCTCTCTCTCTCTCTCTCCATCTCTCTCAATTCTGCATCCCTCTCTATCTTTAAAACCGTGTGGCTCGCAACTCTCACCTCCTCTTTGTCTTTCGAGCATAATAACACGAACCAGCCTGATGTTGATTCAGTTGAAATATCTTTGAACTGATGCTAGTCAATCTAGAAGAGAAGAAAGCTTATGCTTTCTTGTCAAACATTGTATATGAAGATATTTTTGTCCCTTACTATTATGTCTTTCAATGGTGCGGAAGACAATTACTTTTTGTGTGAATATGTAGAGTTAGGAGATGGTGGATGAAGACTGAAAATTAGATGTAGTCGGATCCTTCATAAAATTAATCATAGCTATTGGCCATAATTTACTTTTTTAAAGGAGTGGAAAACAAAAATTTAAGATGCAATTGGATAATGCTTTTTCTTAAAACATTGATCTTATGTAAGGGAAATATTTTTCAAATGATTTAAACGGGATGCATTAAATTTGCCCTCTGTTATATATCCTTATAAACATATTAATAAACAAGCTTGATACAAAAATTAATGAAAACATGAAACGAAGAACTGACCTCATGTTACATTAATCATAATGATGATGTGATTATAGGTGAAACTGTGAGTTGGCAATAACAACTGTATGCTTTCTTAGCCGGCATATTATGTCATTATGTTCTAATGAACTGATGGTAGCGTTTTCATTGAGGTTTTAACATACCGAAAAGGCATAGGAAGTACTTAGTTTGGTCTCCAGGGATTTTTCTTGCTTCTTATTGCTTCTTTCCTACACTTTTATATTATTAATATCTGACCCAATATTGAATGTAAACTCCTAATATATCTCTAATCACATCTTCAACTGTTAAGATGAATTGAAACTCCTTTGTTTGGAATGCCGCATCAGAGACTACAATTTCAGAATTACGTGTGAAGTTTTTTCTATTTTGTGTGGGGAGATATCTCCAAGTATTATAAATTGTGCTAGCTATTTAAATCTCAAGAATCATGACTTGTGGTGGTATCTCAGGAATTGGATTCCTGATTTTGGAATGCTTGCAATTTGCTTCAAATAGTTTGCAGAGAAATCTCGAGTGGCTATTTTAAGATGTTTGTATAATGTTTGTTTAGCCAGAAGCCAATTATTGGATTTTGTAGGCTTCATGACACATCCTATGGGATTAGGGTTTTATGTTGGATGAAGTTTTCTCATTTATTGTTGGTATGCCTTTATTGCTAGGGGAATCCTTCAAGCTCAATGTTTGTGAACAGGTTTTATTTAATTGGTTAAGCATATTATTCTTAGCTTGCTCATTATGAAACATGAATTGAACAAGAATAATGAAATTTACCAATCCGAACAAGAATAAGTTCTATTAGTTTATGTGCATCTTGTTTATACCCCAACTACGAGTGGCATAGTATTTTTTAGAGTGGAGACTAAAGATTGGTGCATGTGAGAATAAAGACTTCATCTGAGTGTGTATCATTAACCATGTTCTTTCTTTAAGTTGTGTATGAGTTTGCCTGGGTTTTAGGATTAGTTGTTATCCTTATCATGCGCACTGCTTTGGCTTCCATTTTAGTGAAAGCAAATGCTCTCTTTTCTTTTGTAGATATAAATTTTGCTGAAGTATAACCACACATATTTTGTTTTGTGCTTGTTATAACTGTCTTGATCCGAGTGATACTTCAACAGTAATGTTTTGGTGCCCTCATTACAGTAGCCCACCAACCAAAATTTCTTTCTTTCGTTAATTTCCACTACACATCCATATTCATATATTTCACTTCAACTAGCTCACACCCAAAGATCCTCTATTGGAAAGTGGTGATAAAAATCATATTAGGAATTCCTCAATACGAGAGTAATCAGTTTCCATTCATCATGCATTGTGATGCGCATGATTGATAAATCCATCATTGGTCATGATAAATAATTTCTTTGTAGAATTTTGGTAAGTTTCGTGAAAAATTAAAACTTGGTTATTTATAAAATCTCAAAGAGTTTAATAAAATTTCAACATATACTTGTTTAGCTTTCATTAAATTTTCGATGATTTGATTGTGAGATGGTGCGAATTTATGGTTGATTCCTTTTTTTTATGTATGGGATTTAGTAAAATTTTGGTTGTTACATGGGCAATGTTTCTCATAATTTTGTCAAGAAGAAAGTTTGGGAGCATCTATCTTCTCGATGTAAGACTAACACATTTGTTTCTCCAAGTTTTAAGCTTGAAGTAAGTTGATTCAAGTTTTTTAGATTAGTAATGTACTGAAACATTGGGTCTATAATGCCATAATTTATGATTATTCTAAAGCTACTGCTTTAACAGAGCGTGCTTCCATTGAGAACCATGTTTCCAGGGATGGATTTGACTAAGATGGACCCAGGGACTCTTACGCTTTTGGGCGCAGCTTGTGGCGTGATGTTGACCATGCATTTCACAGTTCAGCTGCTATCGCAACATCTTTTCTTTTGGAAGAATCCAAAAGAACAGAAGGCGATAATCATCATAATACTCATGGCTCCGCTGTATGCTATTGATTCCTTCGTTGGTTTGCTTGATATACAGGGGAGCAAGGCCTTCTTCACATTCTTGGACTCTGTTAAGGAGTGCTATGAGGCATTGGTAAGGCCATTTTCTCTTCTGTGCCATACAACATACTTACCTTTCAAGGAATGATTTCAACAAAATCAATTTATAATTTAATTGTACAATTTGCAGGTTATTGCCAAATTCTTGGCTTTGATGTACAGTTACCTTAACATCTCACTAAGCAAAAACATAGTGCCTGATGAAATCAAAGGAAGGGAGATACATCACTCATTTCCTGTTTCTCTTTTCCTGGTATGCCTTCAACTTCAATAGCCAAAGTGTTTCGATTTCTTTTAATAAAGTCAGAGGTAGACCTAAAAGGACTTGAGAATGTTATATAAAAAATGATCATAATTTATTAAAATTATATGAAAATATGACACTCAATAGGACACAATGATGAAAAAGGATTCATGTAGCCCCTTGTATTTTGTACGTGATATCTTTTATCTTTGCGGCCCACCCTTGTCTTTGCATTTTACATCCCCTATCTTCTTAGGATTGCGTAGGAGATAGGGTTTTTTCTGTTAGTCAGTTATTCAATCGATTTTAATTTTGCCTTTCTTTCAATTGTTTTAAATGGCTACGAAAAAAAGAGGCACTGCAGCCGCTTGTGGAAGAAGAGTCCATAGAGCTACTATAAGTGATGCGCCCATTCCTAGGGGTCCCCGCTCCGCTAATCTCAATTGTGTTGATCCAGCTCAAACCATTGTGACTGTTGGAGTACAATATCTCAATATGGCGACTCTCATGGAGGTGGTAACACAGAATGCTACCAAAGCATTACAAGCTAACTTTATAGCCCAAATTGCATAAGATGTTGAAGCTATCCAACAAGCTGTGCAACCAGTAGTACATAACACTCAACCATATCACCAGTGGCCACCATAGAGACGCAACCCATCAATCAACGGCGATGACGAATGGGAATGTTACGAATCGAGTGACGGACCAGTTTTTGAAGATTCATCCTCCTACCTTCAATGGCACGGTCGACCCAATCGATGCTGATGCATGACTCTATGATATCAAAAAGAGGCTTCAAGGAATAAAGTGCCCTGAAGATTGTAAGGTGGACATTGCAACATTTCAATTGCGCAAAAGAGCTGATGATTGGTGGGAAGTCACCGTTGCAATACGTTTGGACCTAACTCTATAGTTTGTTTGGCGGATTTCCAAACATTATTTTTGGAACAATATTTTTCTTCAGTGGACGACCAAGCTCATGTACGACTTAAGGAAACTAGAGCAAGGAACGAAGATTGTTCGGGAGTATCAGATGCAATTCACTAGGATTATTCGTTTCATTCCCTCGATTAATCAGCATGAAGATCAAAAGATCTATAACTTAATGGTTTAAGAGAAGACATCCGAAGGTGTCTATCAGATATCAAGTGTGCTACTATAGAGAGTTTGTGGACCGAGGCATACATGCCGAGATAGTGCTGAATGCTTGTGAAGAAAAGACAATCACAAGATAAAAGGATATTAATGCTCTAGTGCAGGAAGAACCGCAAAAGACACCTGAAAGATAAAACTAAGAACAATTGTAGTTGTCCTCACCGTGGGAATAGACACCCTGGATCTTGCAACCTAACTATTTGCAAATGTTATAAATTGCTGATCACAAGATTAAAGATTGCCCATTCCCACCCCAAACTAAGCTTAGGCTAAATCAGGAGACCAACAACAAGCAGCATAGTAATGGTTGGCATAAATCTAATAAGGGTCGACACCAGAAATAATGAGACAATAGACAAATTGGTTAATATTATTTACCGTCCCAATAACAGGCGCAACAAATGGTGCCTCAACCATATCAACAACATCCTCTTGAATTGCAATGCCAGACGTATCAACATCCTTCAATGGTGCAGTGTCAGTCTCGACAATCTCACGCTCCGGCGTAGCCTAGGTAAGTGATTCCATCACGAGCATTTGTTATGATCAACAAGAAAGCCATCAAGCTCCTGATGTGGTGACAGGTATTATCCCTATTTTAAAATAACCAACAAGGAGAATTGTTTTATTTTGGGGCCTTACATGCGTTCATATCATATCATTTAGTACATTGAGTTATTCAATATATTTCACATTTGTCATGTCATCTGACTCATTCTTATATGTTCCATAACATCTGATATTGTAACATGTAAATACCTTAAGAAAAGTGCATGTGTTCAAGTAACTCTTATTCATGATTATAAGCATATGATAGTGACAGCGACTTTATATATGCTTAAAAATACAAGAATTTGATACTGCTGCTAAAAGATTTAATTCCCCGGCAACGGCGCCAAAAGCTGTCAACTTGACAGCGGTTATAGATTCGATAAAGATGTATATAAAATATTCAATAATTACAAAGTCACACTTATCAACGTAAGTATACGTATCGCTCAAGTAATACATGGCTCTAATGGAGTCCTGGATATCGATCCCACAAGGACTAATATTAGAGGCTATGAACTAAGATTTTAAAAAATCAATACTTAATCACAACAATATAGTTCAAATTGTTTATCTGTTACTAATAGGCAATTGAAATAAATATGAATTTTAATAACTCTTAAATAACTAATTCTACTAATAAAGTTTCTAATGTGAAGTTCAATATGAAAAAACATTCTTCTTCTTGTCAAAAAATTAAAGTGAATAGATAAAGTGAATTAGTTCAAATTGGATTGTGCCAAATAGGAGCATGCCTATTCTTTACCCTTTCGTCCAGACATAAAGAACATTGACTAATCATATGCTTGTTTACTGAATCTGCGGCTAGGCTGGGAGGATATCTTTGGTCCAGTTATAAAGAACATTGACTAATCCTATGCTTGTTTACTGAATCCGTGGCTAGGCTGGGAGGATACTGGCTCTCACTTCGGAGCTCCCACGTTCCCCTTGCCTGAGGGCTAACATCTACACTTCAACACCACCTCTCACTTCGGAGCTCCCACGTTCCCCTCGCTTGAGGGCTAACATCTACACTTCAACACCCAACTCTCACTTCGGAGCTCACACGTTCCTCTCGCCTGAGGGCTAACATCTACAATTCAGCATCCAAACGATATGACTAAATTGAGGATTTTAGTCTGTCACTCTAAAATCTCCAATTCTACGCCCGATAATTTTATTTCTGTATTTATTTGCACCTAACTTTTAAGGACTTTGACCTCCCTGAATCTTGGATGTAATCTTCACTTTAGTTGTAAAACTCAATATATTTTAACAAATCAATTGGTCAGACTGAAAGTAAATTAAGATCGAAGTGAAAAGTTCATCACAACTTCTTTAACATTCTCAAGGCTCAACCAATTCAAATCATCATTTCACAAAATCTCAAGACAATGAGAAATACAGAAAACTACTCAGAACTCATGGGGAAGATACGACAAAACTCAGAATTTATATATAAAAGCAAAGTCATACAAACTACAATAAGTAAATACCACTTATCTCTAATTCCTCCCAAACAAACTCCTTGAAGTTCCTCTGAATCTCTTCCTTTCTTTACAGTACACAGAATTCTTCTTCGAAGCGGCAAGGATGAAGAAATCTCTCACTTTCCCTCCACTCTTACAATCTCTCGAAGAATTCCTCACAATCTAACCCTAAATTAAACTCTCTACACTCTACACCCTTTTCTAATTTTCGGCCAAAAGTTTCTCTTAAAGTTGTAGAAGAGTTTTCCCAAGAGTTGCCTAAGCATCCCTTAAAAAATCGTCTACATTCAATGCACCTGTTGAGATAACCGCCGATCTCGCCGTCGGTGGCCTCGAGGGCGCCAGCGGCAGCCTTCTGGATTATCTGATTCTGAACTCTCGGGAAAAACCCACCGATGTCCTAGTTCAAATCTTCATATTTTGATCTTTTTCGCTCCAAATTTGCCCCTTTTTGCATCTTTTTATTTCAATGACCATAATTCAACATACCTGCAACAAAACATCAAAAATACCTTTCTTTAAAGTGCAAGCTCCAATGACCCTAATTCATCATTCCTGCAACAAAACATCAAAAATACTTTTCTTTAAAGTGCAATATTCCATGCATCTTTTTGCTCCAATGATCCTAATTCATCATTCCTGCAACAAAACATCAAAAATACCTTTCTTTAAAGTGCAATATCATTAAAAAGCATAAAATAGGTATGAAAATCTAAACATATTTTCCTTTGGTCAGTGTTTCATCTTGCCAATTTTATTATTTTAGGGCTTACATTCATATAAAATATGTATGAAAATCTCAACATATTTTCCTTTTGTCAAAATCCCCCAAACTTAACTATTACTTGTCCTTAAGTAATTTTAGAAATAGGTATGAAAATCTCAACATATTTTTCTTTTGTCAGATAGTCATTGCAAATTATGTTCTACACAATAAATTATCCCTATTTATTGGTCATACTACATCTCCTATTTTTCATTACCGTTTATGATTTAATAAATTACAGTTATTTACGTAATTTGATTTTCAAACTTACTCTGTCGATATTTTTTTATAACCGGCTTCATCCAACCACTTATCAGACCACCTCCATCGGATCATACTTCCCAAATTTAGATTTTACTTGGGTATATGACTTATTGTATTTTCTTTCTGGGTTGGGTAGTTGTTTACTTATTTTTATTTTAGTTTCTTTTAGTTGTATAGCTTATATCCTAATTTATGAAATAAAAATTTGAATTTTTTTTTATTTCTTTCTATTATTACTTGCATATTTTTTTTTTTAAGAATACAAAACATGTTTAATTATTTTTATCATGCCCTAAGTTGTTGGTGTGTACCGCCTTCCGGACCCGGGGTGTGNTATACAACATACTTGCCTTTCAAGGAATGATTCCAACAAAATTAATTTATAATTTAATTGTACAATTTGCAGGTTATTGCCAAATTCTTGGCTTTAATGTACAGTTACCTTAACATCTCACTAAGCAAAAACATAGTGCCTGATGAAATCAAAGGAAGGGAGATACATCACTCATTTCCTGTTTCTCTTTTCCTGGTATGCCTTCAACTTCAATAGCCAAAGTGTTTCGATTTTTTTTAATAAAGTCAGAGGTAGACCTAAAAGGACTTGAGCATGTTATATAAAAAATGATCATAATTTATTAAAATTATATGAAAATATGACACTCAATAGGACACAATGATGAAAAAGGATTCATGTAGCCCCTTGTATTTTGTACGTGATATCTTTTATCTTTGCATCCCACCCTTGTCTTTGCATTTTACATCCCCTATATTCTTAGGATTGCGTAGGAGATAGGGTTTTTTCTGTTAGTTAGTTATTCAATCGATTTTAATTTTGCATATCTTTCAATTGTGTTAAATGGCTCCGAAAAAAAGAGGCATTGCAGCCGCTCGTGGAAGAAGAGTCCATAGAGCTACTATAAGTGATGTGCCCATTCCTAGGGGTCTCCTCTCCGCTAATCACAATCGTGTTGATCCAGCTCAAACCATTGTGACTGTTGGAGTACAATATCTCAATATGGCGACTCTCATAGAGGTGTGTCGGCCGTTTTAACTTCGTGATTTGAAAAAGTGGTGATTTTGTGATTTTGAAAATAATTTAAATATGAATAGTGGTGATTTTGTGATTTTGATTTTTAAAAGTAACATTTTAATTTTAAAAAAAGTGAGACCAAACGGGTCTCACATTTTAAATAGTTTAGATGATTGAATACAATACTATAAGTAATATACTTATCCCGAAGAAATAAATATATCACTTGTAATAAAGATTCAATCACCTAGACTAAAGAATTTGTGACATCCGTTTTGGTCTGCGAAATATTTTTATAAAAAGGGCAACAAGTTCTCCCACCTAACATAAAAAATTGAATAGTATTTATTTTATCCGGGTTCCAGGTTCCCTATAGAGGTAAGCCCCTATAGTTAATTACATCTTAAATGACTGAGGGTCACTTAAAAAAACTCTCGATTAAGATCAGGTGGTTTTGCCTTCAAGATTTCAAAGTTTAAGTTTTCACGATTGAATATCGGAAAATTAAATGAGAATGACTTAAAATAGGAACTATTATCTTAAGAAATTTAAAGGAATGAATAATAGGAGACGTCACAGATCCAGGAGAAACCCTGGGGATGTCCCAACTATCCAAATGTTCGGCTTTATGTTTTTTGAAATGATGTAATTTGATATTTCAATCTTGCAAATTGTTTAGGATTTAGGACTTATGTTTATACAATATTGGACTGTGCAAATAGCCTAAAAAGATAGGAGGATTTATACCGTACAGCACGGTAACCTCGGAATCCTAAATTGTTAGGACTTATAATTGCACAACAGAGTTGTGCAAAAGCCTAAAGGGTGATCCAATGGGTTGTTATTTAAACTAAATGAAGTGATAGGTGATGTGAAGATGTTAATGTGATGTGTTTTGATGTTTTACTGTTACAGATCCACCTTGAAGTTGTTCCTCGTCTGCCCATGATGTTCGCTCCAAGCTCTTCGTAGTAGCAACTACTGGTTTAGTGTTAATTCTATACAACCACTAGGTTTTCCTAAACTAAGACATAGTGTGTATCAAAATAATTAAACATGCAGTATAAAAAAAAGAACAGTATAGTGTACAGTAGAAAGAAAAGACAGTATAACATTCTGAAAGAAGAGTATAACGTACTAGAAAGAGCAGTATAACATGTTAGGAAAGTAATATAGCATGCTAGGAAATAAATAAAAAAATGCTGCAAGGTAAATCACACCTGTAAATTTGAGAAGTCTACTGCTCCTTTAAGCTAGCTATTATTCACTGTATAATAATAAGTTGTTTGGAAACTTCGAGAAAATCGACGAATAAATCCACGACGAAAGATTCGGAAAATTGAGAAATAATAATAAAAAATCTCGGGAAAATCCCGAAGAAAAGACCACGGGTGCTTTGTTCAAAATTCCAAGAAAACATACGAAAATCCGAAAAGAGGGGACCGTAAACACTCGGGTTGGGGCTAGACTCAAATATATATTTGTACTCGAAGGTCATCGAAGGCTACTCGGTCACCCGGATGCGTAAAGCCCGACACTCCATTAGAAGAATTTCCTATTGAACCTAACTTAGGAGGGTATTCCTTAGCCCATGATCGACAATCAACAAGTGGACAACCCAATTTGTAACATATTTTAAAATTTAAGTTTTAACATGCATATGTATTTCAAGCATACAAAAGGAAAATTGTTTTAATTTTGATTTTTATAATGAAAATATTTTTAGAACTATTGTATTTGTCCTTATCAATTTGTTTTATTAATTTTGAAAATGAAATGGTTGTCCACAAGTCGATTACGTCACCGAGCCTAGGACTACCAACAACCTGAGAAGGTACGGGTCCCTCTATAGTCTTATGTCGGTGAATGATACTTTCATCCTACAGTTCATCAGGTCTCAGAATTGAGTCCTGGTATTGTAAGATGAGATATCATTCTACTTTACCACCGGCATGCGTTTGTCATCATCGCTCATCGCCCTACGCCCCAAAACAAAACCGACTTACTTGCGACCTTGCTTGATGGTTTCACATATAGCAAAAGGCTATACATGAGTACTTATGTATCAGACATAAGCACAGAAAACCTAACTAAGAAGCAAGGAAAGAAAAGAACAAAAATGGGGATGAAAGAGAGGAGAAACTGATCCACCCAAAAGATCGAAGGAAAAATGGTAGAGCAATCGTCAAAGTCATATAAAAAAAGACTTAAAAAAAGAGCCCAAGATCCTCGAACAAATCCTAAAAGGATATTATTTTCAAATGACAATTTTATGAATTTTCAAACCATTTTATGAATTCAATTTATATCAAATTCATAATTTATCAAAATAGAGTTTCAAGAAATCTTCATATGTCATAAAACGAGAAAAGCTAATCCATAAAAAAATAACTTTTTAAATCTCCAAAAGCGATGCCAATACCAATTCCAACTTTAATTACAAGCTCTTTTCCCTTTTCTTTTACATCTCATTAAAATGAAATTATTATTGTAAATATCCATGACCAAGGCAATAGAAAGAGACAACCACCAGCCCAATTTATTCCACTAAGGGGTCACAAGTTGAAGCTTACAGGTAAGGCAATAAGAATCACAGCCAAACTCCAAATCCAACTCACGGGTATGAGCCAAAAGAAAGGAGAACTCACGGGTAAGGCAACCGGGCTCACATCCAAAACCCAATTAGCTTAAGGGTAGGAGCTAAAAGAGGAGGAAAGCTCACGGGTAAGACACAAGAATCACAGCCAAGCTCCCAATTAACTCACGGCTAAGGTAGCAAACCAAAACCACCAAGCCATCTTCTCGGCAAAGACAACAGACCAAAGCCACCACAAAAAATAGATCTATGAATAGGGGCAGCAAGAGGAGGACCATAAATGTCATAAACATCAAATACGGCTCACATTAAACATTCCCACATAGTAGTGCATATCGGAATTTATGAATTTTAGGATGACAAACTTGATTACCCACAAAAATTTCAAATGGAAGCGTTATTTGGATATCTTCCACACAAATGGAACCCAATTAAAAGGGGCAACCCAATCAATTACTTAGGCACAATGAACTCAGCAAAAGGAATAGAATAAAGAGCTGCACAAGCACATCCAAGTCCCAAGTAGTAAGGATAAGATATCAGTCCAGCATAGGAATAATCAGATCCAACAAAACAACGAGATCAAAACCCAGAATAAATACGCATGGTCTCGGGCAAAGGGGGCCACAGAAACAAATCCAAGCCCCAACAAACCAAGCTCCATCAGGGAACAAACACCTAAAACTGAGCCCAAGAAAAGGGCAAACCGAGCTCAAGGAATGGACCAAACAGTAAAGGATTACAGCTAACATAAATCTCCAAAAGGAGCCCAAACCGAGCGTAAAAAAAGGGCCAACCGAGCCCAGCACAAGGGGCAAACCAAGTCTAAGAAATGATCCAAACTGTAAAGGATTTCAGCCAACATAAATCTCCAAAATGAGCTCAAACCGAGCCTAAGAAAAATGGCAAACCGAGCCCAGCACAAGGGGCAAACCAAGTCTAAGAAATGATCCAAACAGTAAAGGATTTCAGTCAACATAAATCACCAAAAGGAGCCCAAACTGAGCCCAAGAAAAATGGCAAACCGAGCCCAGCACAAGAGACAAACTAAATCCAGCAAAAAGGAGCAAAACAGAGAAGTATTCCGGATAGATCAAACTCACTAAATGGGTCAAAACAAAGCCATAAAAATCAGATTCCATAAAGCTAAAATCGAGCCCAAGAAAATGGGTTTAAGCAACAAAAAATATTTTACCTTGAAGCCTCACATTTCAAAATATTATGCCAACATATGCTTCAACATAAAAATGAATTCCAACATAGATTCATTCCCGAAATGGCCAAACTTTTCCAACATTTATTCTAAGCATGAATAACAATAATAAAGGCTTTGATAATTTCTTCTAACATGCATTTCTAGAGGAACAAACTTCATTTCCAAGCTACCAATATGATGTTTCCAAGTATTCAAGAAAGAAGAATAGAGGCAGCCCATACATGCTTTCTTTTCACTGAATCTAATATGTATCCATGCCTAAACTTCAAAATAAGCTAAGTCATGCTTCCATATTTCATGCCATCTGAAATAGTGCGACATAGAGGAGAGGAGAAGAATACCTTTTTTTTATGCAAACTTAAAGCAAAGAAAGTAAAAGGTAGATTCAAGAAAACCACTCCAATAGTAGCCCACAAATACTCCTCACGATTTCCGGTTCACGATTTGACAAATCCAAGCCTCAAGATCTTCGAATAACAAAGTGGAGGAAGATCTCCTCTCGAACAACAAAACAGAAAGAGGTAGCTTTCCTGACAGCGAAGAGGAAAGACAGAAGACATCAAGTTTCTCCAAAAGCTCCATTCTCTCAAAAACCCTCGTTTCTCTTTTTTTCCTCTGAATCTCTTCTGTTTTTTTTTTTTAGTGAAGTAGAAATACAGCCAAAACCAAAGGTCCCCTCTAATCTCACGGTAAGCTAATATCCAAAGAAACGAAAAAAAGAAAAGCCATATGTTTGCCGCCCTAGCCAACCAATCGAGGAGGAAGGAAACGATACCATAAATGAGAAAAGTGTATAGCCTCGAGTAGGAGGAACGTCGGCCAACCCGCCTCCTCCAATTGGAGAGCCGAACGGTTGCTGTGCCACATTAAGAAGGGGAAGAGACGGGAGGGGAAAGCGTCGCCGCGTGGATCCGCCGTGGAGTTAGCGCACGGGCAGGAGGGAGAGCCGACGAGCGCAAGTTCTGTTCGAGCCCGTGAATGGGTCGAACAAGGAGGAGTGCGGTTGGAGAGTAAATAGGGTTTAGGGTTTAATATAATTATAATTTAGGGGTAAGTTTTATAAAAAATATTAAATATTTAATTAAAATTGAATTTGTGTTTTATTCGTGCGTCGTAACATATCGAATATGAATCTCCTTTTTAGGTATTTTTGACATTCTGGACGCGCTGGCGCGGTCCGTTTCGCTGTCAGAGGTCATTTCGATAAATTCATTTGTGAGCAAATTTTCTCGTGTAAAAAATATGACAATATGAGTGTCCTTTCCTACTAAAATTGGTGTCCCGAACGCGTTGGCGCATTCCAATTTGTCATTGGAGGTCGTTTGGAGATGTTCGCATTTTCACCCGTCCTTTAGGCTCAATTGAAGTCCGACCTCGTGTAATTTTGTAAATTTTGTGCATTTGGTTTGTGTATATGACGATAAAGTCGTGAGGAGATTTTCTTAAGGCTTGGAGTCCTATTAGGAATTTTTCCCTTGAGTCTCCATACAATAGCCCTTAACCGCTCGTACATAAGACGATGGTTTTGGACCATAAATTCTAGACATCAAAGGAAAATAGGAAGCAGCTGGAATTTCTAAAAAGGGTGGGTACCGATTTCTAGTTTTCTAGGATGGTCAATAGAAACTCCTAGAACTAGATCCTAAGACCCTAAAAAAAGAAATGTCCTAAAAAATGAGGTCAACAAGGTGGTAACACAGAATGCTACCTAAGCATTACAAGCTAACTTTACAACCCAAATTGCATAAGATGTCGAAGCTATTCAACAAGCTGTGCAACCAGCGGTACAGAACACTCAACCATATCACCAGTGGCCACGATAGAGACGCAACCCCATCAACGGTGATGACGAATGGGAATGTTACGAATCGAGTGACGGACCAGTTTCTGAAGATTCATCCTCCTACCTTCAATGGCACGGTCGACCCAATCATTGCTGATGCATGACTCCATGATATCAAAAAGAGGCTTCGAGGAATAAAGTGCCCTGAAGATTGTAAGGTGGACATTGCAACATTTCAATTGCGCAAAGGAGCTGATGATTGGTGGGAAAGTCACCGTTGCAATACGTTTGGACCTAACTCTATAGTTTGTTTGGCGGATTTCCAAACATTATTTTTGGAACAATATTTTCCTTCAGCGGACAACCAAGCTCATGTACGACTTAAGGAAACTAGAGCAAGGAACGAAGATTGTTCGAGAGTATCAGACGCAATTCGCTAGGATTATTCGTTTCATTCCCTCGATTAATCAGCATGAAGATCAAAAGATCTACGACCTACTTAATGGTTTGAGAGAAGACATCCGAAGGTGTCTATCAGATATCACGTGTGCTACTATAGAGAGTTTGTAGACCGAGGCATACATGCCGAGATAGTGCTGAATGCTTGTGAAGAAAAGACAATCACAAGATAAAAGGATACTAATGCTCTAGTGCAGGAAGAACCACAAAAGACACCTGAAAGATAAAACTAAGAACAATTGTAGTTATCCTCACCATGGGAATAGACACCCTGGATCTTGCAACCTAACTATTTGCAAATGTTATAACTTTGACAATTCTGATCACAAGATTAAAGATTGCCCATTCCCACCCCAAACTAAGTTAATGCTAAATCAGGAGACCAACAACAAACAGCATAGGAATGGTTGACATAAATCTAATAAGGGTCGGCACCAGAAATAATGAGACAATAGACAAATTGGTCAATATTATTTACCGTCCCAATAACAGACGCAACAAATGACGGTGCCTCAACCATATTAACAACATCCTCTTGAATTGTAATGCCATACGTATCAACATCTTTCAATGGTGCAGTGTCAGCCTCGACAATCTCACGCTTCGGCATAGCCTAGGAAAGCCTTTCCACCACGAGCATTTGTTATGAATCAGCAAGAAAGCCATCAAACTCCTGATGTGGTGATAGGTATTATCCCTATTTTAAAATAACCAACAAGGAGAATTGTTTTATTTTGGGGCCTTACATGCGTTCATATCATATCATTTAGTTCATTGAGTTGTTCAATATATTTCACATTTGTCATGTCATCTGACTCATTCTTATATGTTCCATAACACCTGATATTGTAACATGTAAATACCTTAAGAAAAATGCATGTGTTCAAGTAACTCTTATTCTTGATTATAAGCATATGATAGTCATTGCAAATTATGTTATACACATAATAAGTCATCCCTATTTATTGGTCATACTGCATGTCCCATTTTTCGTTACCGTTTATGATTTAATAAATAACAGTTATTTACGTAATTTGAATTTCAAACTTACCTTGTCGATATTTTTTTATAACCGGTTTCATCCAACCATTTATCAGACCACCTCCATCGGATCATACTTCCCAAATTTAGATTTTACTTTGGTATTTTTTTAGTTTTGTATGAGTTATTATATTTTCTTTCTGGGTTAGGTAGTTGTTTACTTATTTTTATTTAGTTTCTTTTAGTTGTATAGGTTATATCCTTATTAATGGAATAAAAATTTGATTTTTTTTATTTCTTTCGATTATTATTTGCATATTCTTTTTTTTTAAGAATACAAAACATGTTTAATTATTTTTATCATGCCCCAAGTTATTGGTGTGTACCGCCTTCTGGACCCGGGATGTGACATAACTCACCTACAACGCTAACTATAACATTATCCAATCATCACTATATAGCTTGTGGTGACACTGTTCTCCAGTATTAATTTACAAGCATAGCTAATTTCTTACTATTTATTGAGATGCAGCCACGGAAAGTGAGGCTTGATCATCATACGCTTAAGCTTCTCAAGCTCTGGACATGGCAGTTTGTGGTGATTAGGCCAGTTTGCTCCGTTCTGATGATTTTATTTGAGCTAATTGGGTTTTATCCCGGCTGGATTAGTTGGACAATCACCATCATACTGAACATCTCTGTTTCAATGGCGTTGTATTCCCTAGTGCTTTTCTACCATGTCTTTGCAAAGGAGTTAGCCCCTCACAAGCCTCTGGCAAAATTCTTGTGCGTTAAAGGAATTGTTTTCTTCAGTTTTTGGCAGGTATGCTCATCTTATTTTTTATTTTCCATAATTCAATGACTTCTTTTTCAATTTCAACAATGTATAAATATGTACTGGTAATGTTCATGTTGAGAACTGCTTATTTATTTATTTATTTTTGTTATTTTTACGCCAAGTCTCTGATATGGATAGACCAAGAATCATCAAGAAAATTCTGTCATGGTTGCTTAATCACTTTGCATTACGTGCTCTTTCTATAGCAGATAATTCAAAGTGTTTACATGCAACTGCGTTGTTTGGAAATAGTGAAGGACTACATTTTTAACGGCTATTTATTTTCAAAAATACGAGAATAGCACATATATTGTAAATAATTTAATCATAGACTAATTTTTAGCAGAAGTCCCAATCTTTCAAGAGATTCAGTATAACAAAGTGTGCAAATTTGAAAGTTAAATGAATTCTAGCGTGGGAGCTGGAAGACGGCAACAAACAGAAAAAGGGAAATTCCCCATATTCTATTTAGAATATTAAAAGCTGCTATCTTAAGTACATTCCAGCGCATGCACACACACACACACACACACATATATATATATATATATATATATATATATATATATATATATATATATATNCAATTTTTGGCCATAAACACTGCCCAATAAACAGCTTGAGCTTCAGCTTCCAAAGGGACCTCAGCCCTGGCAGGAGACTGAAAATATAGTAGACATTCCCCACTACCATTTCTGAAAACCCCACCAACCCCTGCATTAGGAGAAATGAAGCTTCCATCAGTGTTGACTTTGACCCAACCCTTAGGAAGGCAGCTCCAATGAACATGAATAATTTGTAATTTTCTTGAACAGTTGAGGGAGGTTGTGCATAGGATTTCAGGAAGTTTCCTATGATAGTACAGTTTTTGTAAATAGCTGTAGCAATTAGTGACAATGGTAGTGGAATCCACTTGGGCTTCATCATATTTCAGCTTATTTCTAGCCATCCAAACAAACCAAGCAATCATACAAGGGATGGGAGGGAGAGATTGAGCCTGCCAGTCTTTCCAGCTTAGGTAAAATTCATGCCAGGACAACTGAACAGTATTTAGTTTCAGTTTGGGTAACAGGAGGTTCCAAACTTGCTGAACATTAGAGCATTTGAAGAACAAATGGTTGAGGGATTCCTCTTCAGTTTTACACAGGCAACATCTCGAAGGGTCTCTCAAGTCTTTTAGTTTTAAAATATCATCAGTGGGAATGAAACCATAAAATAGTCTCCAAAAGAAGAAGGCCATGGAAGGAGAAAGGAACTTGTTCCAAACACATTTACCCCAAGAAACCTCCTGTTGCGGAAAGCAAAAATTAGCTATGGAAGCAGAAAAAGTCTGAGAAATCTTCCTCTTCACAATAAGTTTGTCTTTCTTGGATCTGTCAGTAGGTTTCTTCAGGACAATATTGAGTAATCTATCATCAAGGATGTTCTGAAGAGCTTGCTGGTTCCATTCACCATCAGACCAAAGGTCAGGCACCTGTGTTGTAGGGTTGAATTGAGAGCTAGCTAATGGAGGGATAATGCCTTCTCCAGTCCAATTATCCAGCCACACATTGAGCCTGCCTTCCCCTATTTCCCAAATGAATAGCAGTTCAGCCTTAGTTCTCATCTTCAGCATATTCTTCCAAGTTTTTGAATCCCCCAATCTATTAGTCACAAGAGAAGGATGCAGATCTTTGCAGTACTTTCCTTTCAAAAATTTAGCCCAAATGGAGTTCTGTGCTCTAAACATAACCCAGAGTTTGCAAAATTTGGTTTGGGAAATCTGCTGGAAGCTTTTAAACCCCAGACCTCCTGCTTTAGCACTGCCACAAACTTTTTGCCATCTCACCCAATGCACCTGCTTTCTCTGGCCTGCCCAAAGGAATCTGTTGAAAGTTCTTTCAAGAGTAGTTTGGATGGATTTCTTAATAACAAAAACTTGTGATATATAAGATGGAAGGGCAGCCAAAATACTTTTGAGGTGGGTAATTCTTCCCCCATTAGAGAGGAAAGTGTGAGACTAGTTGTTGAGTTTGTTTTGGACTTTAAGTATAATATCATCAAATTGTACTTGCCTTGTCCTCCCTTTGAGCAATAAAGTCCCCAAGTATTTCAGAGGAAGAGAACTAGAGCAAAAGACAGTAAGATCTGAAATCCAATGCTTGATTTCTGGTTTCACCCTTTTGCTGAATACTGCTTGGCATTTCTGTTTATGAAATTTCATTCCAGAGCAATCTTGAAAATTCTCCAGACATTGGAAATGCAATTTAACTGCAGGTTTAGTAGCTTTGGCATATATAATAACATCATTAGCAAAGGCTAAAAGGTTAACAACAATGTTAGATCTGTGGCTATATAGTGAGTGAGGAGCTTTGGCCATTAATTGATTCAACAGTCNTTGACATAATCTTCTTCTCTTGTTAAGTGGATTAGAATGTGTCTACCATCAATGAGCCAACTCTCCAAGCTCCTTTAAGTTTAATGCCATCAAAGAACTTCCTTATAGCTTCCATTTTTGGATGACNTCATGTTATACTGCTTCTATTTTCTGTCTACTACTGTTTCACTTGCATGCTTTACATTTTGCAATCTTCTTTACATAGGATGTTTAGAGGACTACAACCATAGGGCCGTTTGATTTGATACTACAACTGGACACCCTAGAAAACTTAAATTCGTCACGTCGAGGAGCTTGGAGCTAGCGCAGTGGGCAGCACGGCCATCTTCAACAGCAGAACATGTCTTCCTCAGCAAAACCTTTCCTTTTCCTAGAAATTAAACAACAATCCATAGGTTTT
>JXCR01130619.1:101670-141041 GCA_002079205.1 Phalaenopsis hybrid cultivar
TATATATATATGTAAATTAAAAAGTCCTTCCGAAGCGGGCGACGGGATTTCAATTCCGGCGGCCGACAGCTTCTTACGGGCGACCCCCAAACGTAATTCCCCCCTTTTAAACGCCGACATCTAGCCGTAGGACCTTTCTGTCGACTACTTCTAGAAAACTAGTGATTGAGTCTTCCCCGTTAGCGATTTTGAACTTTTCTTCGCTCGACTTGACGTTCCATGTGGTAGTCTTGACCGCTATTGCTTAGCAGGTAAGGCTACTCCGAAGGAACTCAAGGAGCATTCCTATAGGACTGCTGGCCTTAAGATTGACTTTACTCGTTGAATTGGCGCCGCTGCGCTCTTCGCCGTCCTCTTTAATCGAATTCGAGTCGAAATTTTAATAGGATTCGGACCGCTACGCATTTTTTTTTAACCCAATCGACGACGAGGTTGCCCAAACGACTCCATATGACGAAACGGACTGCATCGATGCGTCCGAAACATCGATTTTGCCTAGGGGGGACATTTGTTTCATTGCGACGGCGCGTCTTGGGGAAAATACCTATTTAAGTGTTAATTATAATAATAAATAATATTTTATTATTATTACTATATTAACTTATATTAAAATCCTTAACCTAAATCCTTCTCCCTCCCTGCCCCATTCCCTCGAACCCGTGGGCCTTCCTTAGCCCTAGGATGGCTCGTTCGGTCGCCCGACCCGCTCCTTCGTGTCGTTGGGGGGGTATCGTTCCCGCGTTCGCCTCTCGCAGACGCCCATCCCTCGTATCCTATCTTCTGCATTCTGAGTTCGATCTTCTCTGTCGCGGATCGTATCCTCTGCGAGGATCTAATCCTCTGCCTCTCTCGATCCCTCTGTCGTATCTTCTTAATCATTATTCTCCTACTTTATTAGAACTTGGTTTTGTAGCCCTGGGGTAATGCCGAAAATTTTTTTAAGGAAGGAAACCCTGCCATTTTTCTTTCTCACTAACTTTTTGATTTTCTGGTGCTTGAATTGGTTTCCTCTTGCTGTTGGAAGAGGAATTGAAGTTGGGGAGTGCCTTTAAAGTTCCTGTGTTACTTTCTTTCTGCTTTAAAGAGGTACCTTTCTTTCCCCCCTCTCTGTGCCTTGCTTCCTTTTGGTTCTCTCTCTGCCGAGCCACTGAAAATGACTCTGTTGGATGGTACAACATGCTAGTTTATTATTGTGCCTATACTTGATATATTTATTACTTGAGCATGTGAAAATAAAATGACAAGCATGTTTTAGGGGTTGGACATGGTTATTTGCTTAGGATAGTGAGAATGTGGCATGTTTCTATTCATTATAGCATATTTCTATTGGAAGCAATTAGGAGGGTTGAAACATGGCTTTGAGGCAATGTTAGCTCTTCTTGCAAGCATGTTAGGATATGTATCATGAAGCTTTTCATTTATTCTTATCTAGCATGAGACATTTGAAGGTTTATTTGGTCTTTCACGCATGTGGGAGCTCGGTTTTGGCTCCCTGTGACTTTTCTTTGCTCGAAATGCATATTATGAGAAAAATTTATTTAATTTGGAAAGCCCTGTAACTTGCTTGGATGGCTTGGCTTAGCTCCTCGTGGGGCATCCTTTTGCTCAAATATCCGTTGGGAACTGTTTCATGCTTGGAATAGTTAGGTTGGTGACCCAAATATGTTCTCTATGCTGTTGTTCTTATTTAAGATGTATATTGACTTCATATCTTGATATTTCAAAAACATGCGGGTTGCTCCTTGACTTGGGTTGGCTCGGTTTTACCTTAAGATGACTGGAATTTTAATTTCTGTTAAGGCTTGGGTTTTAATCTATGCTTGGACTCTGTTTTGGCTTTGAATGACTCGATTTCAGCCTCTATTGGGGCTTGGTTTTGCCTGATCCAATCCTTGGTTTCTTTTTCTTTTTACATACTTGTAAAACTTATTTTGGCATGGGATTTGTATGTTGTTGGCTACTCCAAGTCCAATATATGTGCGAGTTTATCCCCAAATGATTTGAAGTTGGTGCAGAGTGTGGTTTTACTCGTTCTTGGCTCTACTCCAGAGTTTGGCTTGCTTTGGCTTTTACCCGAGAGCTGGTTTGGTGGATGGGCTCGGTTTTGCTTATTTGACCCTGTTTTGGCTTTGAATGACTCGATTTTAGCTTTCCTTGGAGCTTGGATTTCCTTGCTTTGGCTCTTACCCGAGAGCTGGTTTGGTGGATGGGCTCGGTTTTGCTTGCTTGACCCTATTTTTGCCTTGAATGGCTCGGTTTTTGTCTGGTTTTGCTCCTACCCGAGAGGTAGCTTGAGAGCTTGATTTGGTTTGTTTTTAGTTCTACCCGTGAGCTTGTTGGTAGATCATTTGGTTTGGCTTTGGCCTCTGCTGGGCTCGGTTTTGGGATCTCGTGGGTGTTTTTGGCTTAAATATGCATATTGTGGAGGAATTTATTTTGATTTGGAGGAGTTCCATAACTATTCTTGTTTGAAACATATGGTAGTTCTATATTTCGATGTCTTGAAGGCATAGAGATGTTTTCTACCCTTTTGTTGTGGCCTGGGTTTGATTGCCCTTACCCGAGAAATGGTTTGAGTGTGGTTTTGCTGGCTTTAGTTCCTACCCCTACCCGTGAGCTTGCTGGCAATCCTTTTGGGTTGTTTGGCTCTTCCTACACGAAGTGGCTTGGGTGTTGATTGATGAGTCAAGTTTAAATGTATGTCTTTGCCCTATCTATAAAGTGAGGTGATTGAAGAATGGGTTGAACAGTTTCCTTATGTCCTACTTGGTGAAATTGGAGTTGGTTTGGAGACTTTGTGAGGGTTTGTCCATTCACTCTCCTATGTATATCAAATATCTTCATATAATTGATTCGGGTTGCCTTAGCCGTGAGCCCCCATTTTTTTCTGTGCTTTGGGTTGTCTCAGTCGTGAGCCTTAATAGCTTCCCCTTTCCTTTTTGGTTGTCTCGGTCGTGAGCCTTAATAGCTTCCCCTTTCCTTTTTGGTTGCCTTAGCTGTGAGTCTTACTTGTTGTTCCTTGGATTGCCTTTGGTCATGGGCCTTAACAGCTGTCCCTTGCTGCCCTTAGTCGTGAGCCTTAATAGCTCCCCCTTTCCTTTTTGGTTGCCTTGGCCGAGAGCCTTACCTGCGGTTCATCTCCTTGTATTGACCCCGGTCGTGAGCGTTTATTTGGTTATATGGGAAGTTTTTATGCTTATTTGATATATGAGGCTATTGATTAAATTGAAAGTTGGAAGATCCTGATTTTTGTATGGGTTTGGAAATATTAGTGGTGGTTTCCCGGAGTCACTTTCCTTTTGCTCGATTCATGAAGTTTGAGAGATTTCCGAATTTTATCTTGGGAGAATGTTTGGCTGAGACAAATTGATTTCGTAAAAGTTATCTTTGGGGTTTGGATACCGGCGTTAGGAGACCATTTTCACTCAGGTTAAGCCATTTATAAAAATGTGAGAAAATAATACCCTTTCAGATAGATTCAAGGTTCTTCGGGCTTTCCTTTTTCATGTCTTCTCGTCACGAGTTTTGAGAGCTGATTCATCCTTTGTTCTTTTCGATGTTTTAGGTGAATCAGTCCCTCCTCTCTCTCACCCCATTTTTGTTCCTTTTTTCCTTGCTTCTTGGTTCGGTTTTTGATGTTTATGTCCGATACATAAGTGTCCACGTATAGCCTTTTGCTATACGTGAAACCATCATGCAAGGTCGCAAGTAGGTCGGTTTTGTTTTGGGGCTTAGGGCGGCGATGACAAAGGCACGTCGGAGATAGAACAGAATGATATGTCATCCTACGACATCAAGATCCGATTCAAGAACCCATCGAAATCCGATTTAGGAACCCGGTGAGCTGTAGGATGACAATATTATTCACCGATACAAGACTAACGGGAGTTGACCTGAACCATTTTAGGTTGTTGGTAGCCTTATGTCCGACAGCGCAATCGACTCGTGGACAACTACTTTTCAAAATTGATAAAAATAAATTTGATAAGAACAAATACACCTTTTTCTAAAACAAAAATACACTTTTCGCTACAAACAAAATTTATACAACATACTTTTTGCATGTTTGAAACCTATGTGCATGCTGAAAACATAAATTTTAAATACGTTTTTAAACAACGGTTGCCCACATGTTGATCACCTGTTTAGGCTGAGGAGTACCCTCCTGAGTTAGGTTCGATAGGACACCCTTCTAGTTGAGTGACAGACTCTATACATCCGGGTGACCGAGTAGCCTTCGACGACCCTCGAGTACTAATATATAGTTGAGCCAAGACCTGACCCGAGTGTTTGCGGTCGCCCTCTTTTCGGACTTTTTCATATGTGCTTCTTGAAATTTTGGGACAAAACACTCGCGGTCTCTTTTCGGGATTTTCCTCGTATTTTTTACGATTTTAATCGATTTGTGATTCGTCGATTTCCTCGTATTTCTCTTGTCGTGACTCTTTTGACGATCTTTCTCGAGATTTCTAGACGATGTTTCTTTAAAGCATTTCAGCATGCTTCCTCAAGTTTTGTTGCTTGTACCTGTTGCATCAATTACACCTAAGGAACAACTGATCTCCTAGGTATACAAGTTTGTTTTATGTTTACAACATGTTATTCTCTTATAATCACTTCCCTGTTGTACCTTATACTTTTCTTTACACCGCATGTTGTACTGCTTTCTTTACTGCATACTCTACTGTTTGTCCTGTACTACAAACTCTACTGCCATGCCATACACTGTATAACTTCAACATGTTATTTATAAATATTTGAAGAACTACAACCATAGGTCCGTTGGATTTGATATTATAACCTGACACCCTATAAAACTCAAACTCGTCACGATAAGGAGCTTGGAACTAGCGCGGTGGGCAGCACGACTATCTTCAACAGTAGAACATGTCTTTCCCAGCTAAACTATTCATTTCCTAGAAATTAAAATAACAATTCATAGGATTTCGAGGTTGTTCGCCTAGCGCAACATAAATCCTCAACCTTTTTGTTAGGTATTCGTATAGCTCTGTTGACGATCTACACCTTAACTCTTTTTAGGACTCCGAAGTTGTCGTCCGTCACGACCTAAATCCTCACATCTTCCAAGCTATTTGTGTGATCGTTTCACACGAATGTAAGTCATAACTAATAAAATTGGCAGGATGAAACACTTAAATATTTCTCCTCAAAACTGAAGCCAAAAACGACCTAAATCCTCACATCTTCCAGGCTATTTGTGTGATTGTTTCACATGAATGTAAGCCCCATAAATAAAATTGGTAGGATAAGACACTTGAATATTTCTTCTCGAAACTGAAGCCAAACCATAGGGTAGACTGGGAAGTCACCGAGGATCTCCTTTGGATCTGTGACATCCTCTAGTTCTTCTTCCTTTGAATTCTGTAATAAATGTTCCAAATTTGAGTCATTCCCCTTTCACACCTCTTTGTCCGATTTTGTTGAAAAGTTTCATCTTTTTAAAGTCCTTGAAGATAATTTTTCTTGATTTTTATCGAGAGTATTCTTAAGTGACTTCGGTCATTTAAGATGTAATTAACTATAGGGGTTTGCCTTTATAGGAAACTTTTTCGAACCCAGCTTAAAATAAATACTATTTAATTTTTCATATTAAATAGGAGAATTTGTCGGTAAATAAAACGGTTTTGCAGACCAAACGAACGTCATGTATTTCTTAGTTTATTTGATCGAGCCTCATCCTCAAGTCTTGTGTTTATCCCTCGGGATAGATATAGTTTGAGGTAAAACGCTCTTTCATTTAAACTATGAAAATTATGAGGTCACTTTGATTTTCATATTTGATTTTAAACTTAAATCTATATGTAAATTAAAGCGTTCTTTCCAAAGCGGGCGACGAAATTTTGATTTTGGTGACCGATAACTTCTTATGGGCAACTCCTCCCAAACCCCCACTTTTTATCGCTGACAAGATGTTTAACAAAGGGGATGTGGAGTGGTGGAAGGTGATTTCTGTATTTTGATGATTTTTGTCCTTAAATTTGTTATGAAGAACATGATTATGTTCTAGTAAGGGTTGTTCAAACCTAATAATTTTTTGTTCTAATGTCTGAAACTCTTTTTAAGATTCATTCTAAGTTTGTTGGTGTCCATAGGTGAACTTTACTTTAAGTGAATAAGGATTATCATGCTTCCATTCCAAAGCTTGATCATGATATTTATGTCCACTACGAGTGTTGGGTTGTGGAGTAAGCACAAGGCACCCGACACATATGCGTTGGGTTGTGGGCGCTGCTCATATTCCCGAGAGATCGGTGTCTATTGACGCTTAAGCGCCCATTATGGGGAGCCGACACAGAGCGTTTGACGCTTAGATGCCAAGTTTGGGTGCCTAAGCGCCTGGTGTGTTTACTACACGAAAAATTGATTTTTAATCCAATTTTAGAGTGGATCGGTGAGATTGTTTTTTTTTTTTTGAATTCTTCGACGAGCATCACAGTGAAGGTGAGGAGTGTCAAAAAGGTGAATTTCGGTGAGTCCGCGTGATTTTTTGCGTCGGATTGGAGATGCAAGATTGTGGTGCAAGGCATGTAAGTTTCTTCATGTAAATGTGAAGAAGAAACTTGTGTGCCTCATTTGTAAAACTTTCTGAATTTTATTGTAGAATTTTTGGTAGTGTGGCTCTGTAGTTTTTTCATTTTCTTTGTTTTTTCACGTAAAATTCTTGTGTGCTTTTTTGGTTATTTTAATTATGCTTTTGTGTTTAAATTTTTTGTTCAGATCCTGTGATCCTATTCCACAACAAAATTAAAATGACTCTTTCGCAGTAGTTTTTCCTAACAAACTGGTATCATAGCAGAGTTTGATTCGAGTGTGAGAAATGACTAAAGAAGCAAGGTTCAAAGTGGATAAGTTTAATGGGACGAACTTCACTTTTTGAAAGATGTAGGTGGAGGATTTCTTATATCAGAAAAAATTGTGCTTGCCACTACAAAGAATCACAAGGAAACTCGAGCCTATGCCTATGTAGGAATGTGAAGTGTTCGATAAAATGACACTAGGTTTGATCAGATTGGAATTTTCCTCATCTATTGTGTTCAACAATATGAATGAGAAAATTATGGTGGATCTCATGGCGGCACCGTCCAAGATGTATGAAAAACCTTCTGCTTCCAATTAGGTTTTTCTGATGAAGAAATTATTTAACATGAAGATGGTTGGAGGTAGTTCAATGATAGAGCATCTCAATAACTTTAACACTGTGACGAGTCAGTTGTGTTATGTGGGGATCAAGTTTGATGGTGAGGTTAGAGCACTGGTGATAGTATCTTCATTGTCGGAGAGCTGTGATGGTTTGACAAGGACGATGTGTAATTCTTCAGAGACTTTGAAGTTGAACTTGGATGATATTGTAGGCCTGATGCTGAAGTTCACAGAAAAGTAGTGCATGATGAATTTTCAGGTTCTGCATTGAATGCTGATAATAGTAGAAGAAATATGGGCAGGAATATAGACAGAGGCAGATCCAAGTCTAATAATGGAAAGCCAAAGTCAAGCAAAGAAGAATGTTGGAACCGAAGTAAGGGGCATTTCAAGAAGGACTGCAAAACTCTGAGGAAAGCTGGTGGTGAAGGACAAGAAAGTAGTTTTTCTACTAATATCTCTACTGGTGAAATCCAAAGTGACTCCTTTATGTTATTCCTAGTCAGTACTGAATTCTGGATAGTAGATTCAGGTGTCTCTTTTTATGCTTGCCCTAATAAAGAGTATGTAAAAAATATACTTATAGTGATCTAGGAAGGTTTATCTGGGAGATAACAAGATCTGAATTATAGTTGGAAAGAGTGATGTTGATATCAAGTTATCGAATGCAGTAGTTTTGAAGTTTATTGAAGTCAGACATGTTCCTAGTTTGAAGATAAAACTTATCTCTATGAGCCAGCTGACAAAGTTAGGACTTGTGACTACTTTTACAGGTGATTCGTGGAAGGTCGCCAGGGGGCATTAGTGATGGCCCGAAACAACATTGAAGACATCCTTTATCTTATCAATGAGATGGCTGATTTCATTGATATGATTGGAACCAGGGTGGATGCAATTCTATGACACCGTAAGCTTGGCCATATGAACGAGAAATGTATGAAGCTCCTACTTTCAAAGAATAAACTTCTATGTTTGAAATGTGATGATATGAATTTCTGTGAAGACTGTATTTATGACAAACAAAAGAAGGTTTATTTTTTCAAGAGCGGGCTAGTGGTGACATCAAAGAAACTGGAGTTAGTACATATGGATGTATGGGGTCCTACTCCAGTTCAGTCCATTGTAGGTTATTGTTATTTTGTCACGTTCATTGATGATCACACGAAAAATGTATGTGTTGTTTCTTAAAGTAGAAATCTGATGTATTTGAAGTCCTTAAGAAATGGAAGGCTATGGTAGAAAATGAGAAGCTTGAGGCTGAAGTGTCTCAGATGATGGGGGTGAGTACCGTGATCACAAGTTCGGGAATTTCTGTGCTACATAGGGGGTCAGACATGAGTTCACTATCCCAAGGACACTATAACAGAATGGTGTGGCTGAGCGCATGAATAGAACAATCACAGAGCGTGATAGGAGCATGAGATTGCATGTAAGCTTGCCATAACATTTTTGGACAGAAGCAATAAACACAACTGTTTATGTGATAAAACGTAGAACATCAGCAACTTTGGAGGAAGGTTTACTTGAAGAAGCTTGAAGTGACAAAAAAATGTTTCTATCTCATTTAAGAGTATTATGCAGGGTCCATGAGGAAGCTTTACTCAAATTCTGTCAAGTGCACCTCCATTATATATGACTCAGATGAGTTTGACTACAAGTTCTAAGATTATCAGAATAAATAATTCATCAGAAGTAGACACGTCACATTCAACGAAATGGAGCTATACAAGCACAGGTTCAGAACTCAGGGCATTCCATAACCTACTTCTGAAGAATCCAGATATGTGAAGATAGAAAATACTGATAACCAGGAAGATGGAGAAAGTAGTACTCAATCAGAAGGAGCCCTGGAAGTTCCTCAGTCACCTGCTACAGAAGTAAGAAGATCTAGTAGAGTGAAACAACTCATACAAACACATTCTTTTTCTTTATACTATTTGTTATTAACTGATAGTGGTGAACCAGAGTGCTTTGAGGAGGCCACTCATGTTGAAGATTCAAAGGAGTGGAAGCTCGCCATGGATGAAAAAATGCAATCTTTGGAGTCAAATTATACTTGGGATTTGACAGTATTATCAAATGACAAAAGAGCACTGCACAAAAAGTGGGCATACAGGCTGAAAGAGGAGTTGGATGGTAGCAAGCGCTACAATGCAAGGCTTGTAGTGATGAGTTTCTAGCAGAAAGAAGGGGTGGATTACACAGAGATCTTCTCTCCCATGGTGAACATGACGATTGTCAGGGTTGTGCTGAGTCTGACAGCAGAGGAAGATCTACATCTGGAGCAGATTGATGTAAAAATAACTTTCTTAAATGGAGATCTGAAGGAGGTGCTATAGATGGTGCAACAACAAGATATGAGGTTCCAGGCAAAGAATGTTTAGTCTACAGATTGAAGAAGAACTTCTATGGCTTGAAGCAGACCACAAAACACTGCTAGAGGAGGTTTGACAGGTTTCATGTCAGACAATGTGTACATGAAGTGTAAACAGATCATTGTTGCTTCATCAAAGACTTTTGTAACTATTATATTTTGCTTATTTTTAGATGTGGATGATATGCTGATTGCAGGAGCAGATACATAGAAAATCTGGGACTTGAAGAAACAATTATCAAGTGAGCTCGAGATGAATGATTTAGGTCCAACGAAGAAGATCCTCGGGATGAGAATTGGTGCGAATAGGAGTGCAGGAACACTGAAGTTGTCTCAGACAAAGTATGTTGAAAAGATTTTATAAAGGTTTAACATGAGTGCGGCAAAACTAGTTCGCACTTCCATAGGTAGTCACTTCAAACTATCTAAGGAGCTATCACCTAACTCTGAAGCAGAGCAAGCATAGATGAAGAAAACTTTGTATGATTCAGTAGTTGGAGGTTTGTTGTATGCGATTATTTATACTAGACCAAATATTGCATATGCAGTGAGAGTGATTGGCAGGTACATGGGCAATTCAGGCCGACATCATTGGGAGGCAGTAAAGTGAATTCTTAGATATTTAAGGAGAATAAATAACATGATACATTGTTATGGAAATGTCGGGATCAGTCTATTGGGAAATTTTTTGAATTCATAGTGCAACTTCTGGTGGTGTGGCTTTGTGATTTTTTCTTGTTTTAAGGTTTTTCCAAATAAAATTCTTGTGTTCTTTTCTGGTTATGTTGATTTTGCTTATGTGTTTAAATTTTTTGTTCTAGTTTTCTCAAATCCGTTGATCCTATTCTGCGACAAAATTAAAAGGAGACTTGTTGACCTCGCTTTCGGTCGAGGTGTAGTTTTCCCCTCCTTAGTAGCCTAGGATCTAGCCGTAGGACCTTTCTGTCGACTACTCCTAAAAAACTAGTGAATGAGCCTTACCTGTTAGCAATTCTGAACTTTTTTTCGCTCGACTTGACGTTCCATTTAGTAGTTTTGACCGTTATTGCTTGGCAGGTAAGACTACTCTGAAGGAACTTAGGGAGCATTCCTATAGGACTGCCGGCCTTAGGATTAACTTTACTTGTTGATTTGGCGCCGCTGCGCTCTTTGCTGTCCTGTTTAATCGAATTCGAGCCGAGTTTTTGATGTGATTCGAGTCGCGACACTTTTTTTGACTCGATCGACGACGAGGTTGTCCGAACGACTCCGGATGACGAAACGGATTGCGCTGATGCGTCCGGAAAATCGATTTTGGCTAGGGGAGACATTCGTTCCACCGCGACGACACGTCTGGGGAAAAATACGCATTTAAGTGTTAATTATAATAATAAATAATATTTTATTATTATTATNTTAATATAAATTAAGAGGGGGGGAATAAGGATCCCCGTCTCAAAAATAGGGGGGAAATAAGGATCCCGTCTCAAAAATAGGGGGGAAATAAGGATCCCGTCTCAAAACAAAATAAAAAACCTAGAGGTATCTTTATCCACGTTACAACTCCACGCCAAAAGGATAAAAAGGAAAAAGTGTACCCAAAAAAACATTAAATCCAGTATACCAAAGTTAATGGTATATCCCACAAAAGATGTACACCAAAAAATTAAGAGAGAACACAGACCAAGTGAAGAGCTCCAAGCGGCATCAACATCACAAACATCTGATTTCCACGAGAGAACCTGTAGTAATAAAGACAAAGGAAAGAAAGAGGACCTGTGAAGTATAGATTGAGTTAATGAAGCCAATAAAACCCGTAAACTCAAGTGCAAAGGCTGACACCCAAAGAAAGTACCACAAAATTCAAAAGTAGGTACTGCCATAAATATCAGGTGAGCGGCAACCACCACCCCAACCGAGAACCACTGAAGTAGGAAAGGAAATATAAGGACAGCCCCAATGAAATCTAAGTCTAAACGATACCACCAAATAGATAATAAAGCTAAGAAGAGACATCCCGACAGACATATGGGGCATCAATCTTGTCTCCAACCAGCAAAATGTTTAAAGGACAGGTATCAGATCCGACCCAACAGTTATTAGTGGCGCTACCTAAAATAGCAAGCCAATTTGCGAGTTGATTTCTCTCCCGATGATTGAAACTCCATATGACATTCATATTAGAGATTAAGCCTTTAATCCTCTTAATATAATAGAGGATATCTCAAGGGGCTTCGGCACCATTGGCAATAATGTCAACCAAGATGCGATTATCACATTCAAATATAATAAAATGCCATATAAGAGAGTGAGCTATCATGACAGCCATCAAGATGGATCGAGCCTTCGCCTCCATTGGAGTATCAACGTAAGAGGGAGAAGAAAAGAAAAGAATACAGTTCCGTATAAAATTCCTAGCAATGCCCCACAGCCCGCCTGTTAGATTTCCAACTCACATCGGTGTTAAACTTTACCCAACCCCTGCGAGGTGGCCTCCATCTCACCAAAACAGGGAGAAGAGAAGATCTCCTCTCAACCATAACCGCAGACACCATAGAAAGAAAATAGTTAATGTCCGAAAAGAAGCTTTATTTAGCATTACACGTTCTCCAAAGCTTATTATTATAGGCAATAATATTAGTAAAGACCATTCTATTCAGAATTGCTTTACCCTCATATATAATATCATTACGAGTCATCCAAATAACCAACATATAATGTAAGAGTAGACTTGCAAAAAATGTTCTGTTTACGATCCAGATTGCAAATCATGGTAAGCAAGAGATTTCGCTCTGGATTCACAATAATGCCAATCCACATGCCAACCTTCCTCCAAATGAAAAGTGAAAAGGGGCAAGAAAAGAAAATATGCTTAACAGTCTCCTCCACCGAGTTACACAAACAACAACGTGAAGCAAGTCTCAACCCCTTTATTTTTAAGATATCATCACAAGGAATAACAAAGTGGAAAATCCGTCAAGTCAGGAAAGACAGAGGGGGTTAATGCCCAACTCCACACATCCTCTCCCCAAGGGAGCTTTTGAAAATTATGTAAGGTGGAATATAAAGATTTGGTAGTGGAGCAAGACATTGGAAATTTCAATGTAGTATCTTGCAAATGAGGCTTAATAGGAATGGTTGAGATGAAAGTAGCTCCCTCAATAATGAGAAGATTAATGAGAAGAGAAAAATTCTAATGACCATCCAACAAAGTGTCAAAAACAATAAGACTTGAAGACCTTGTATCCCTCATATTAAGCATTACATGGGACCAATAATCATGCCAAAAGGAAATGTTTCCACTCCCCACCTCCCAGTAAATGAAATCCTTTGCCCAATCTCTAATATGAAGCATTCTCTTCCACATAGTAGAATCCCCCAACCGCCAATTGATCAATATCGGATGAGAGTGGCAATATTTCCCCTGCATAAAAATGGCCCACAAGGAATCACCTTTCCAAAAATTAAACCATTATTTTAAAACATTAATATCAGCAATATGGTGCAGAGATTTGAAACCCAAACCACCAACATAGAGGGGTTTGCAAATATTCTTCCAAGGCATCCATTTTCTACCTAAATGATTTCCCACCCATAAAAACTTATTAAAACATCTTTCGAGGCTCAAAAGAGTGATTTTCTTGAGTTGGAAAACTTGAAGAGCATATAAAGGAAGAGAATGTAGGATACTCCTGAGCAACATAATTCTACCCTCTAAGCACTTTCAAGATAAACTCCCAACTAACTGAGTCATAAGTCTTGCGAAAATCCAATTACATGTTTCCCTCTCTACATTTTTTTATCAATATCCAAAATGAGTTTCTGTGCAAGCATAATATTATCCGAGATCCCTTGCCCTTGAATAAAGGCGGATTGATTCAAGGAAATTAATTTGTGGAGATGAGGTTGAATACGCCTAACCAAAATTTTACTAATCATCTTAGATATGACAGAAGTTAGAGAAATAGGTCTAAAATTGTCCCAAGAGCTTTTTAGAGTGTTTTTGAGAATAAAAATGATAGTATCGGCAGAAAAATAATTTCTAGGGGTCTCCCTCTTAAAGAAACTCTGTATAGCTTCCACCACCTTATTCTTAACAATACTCCAGCATTTAATATAGAAAACAGGTGAAACCATCATGCCCAGGAGTTTTGTTGCAATTAATGTCCAGAAGGGTATAATAAATTTCCTCATCCAAAGGAATACTATAGAGATCGAGATCCACCATGTGATGATGTACATCATCAAATAAAGAAGCATCAATAGAGCCCGAGGTCTCATGAAACTCAAAAAGTTTTGAGAAATAGAGAACAACGCTCTCCCTTATCTCCTCATCCCCAGTAATCCAACTCACCTCATCATTTTTAATCCTCACAATAGTATTATTGGCTCGTCTTTTCTCAATGCAAGCATGGAAGTATTTGGTGTTTCGATCACCTTGAGAGAAATGAGTTTCCTCAGATTTTTGGTGCAACAATTCCTCCTCCCAAAGAAAGGCCTCCAGTAATTCTTTATTAGCCTCCTGTAAGTCATGGATAATATTATCAGAAGTTTCATCAAGAGCCTATAGGAGACTGACCCTCTGCTCCGCCCTTTTAACTCTAGCATGAACATCACCAAATACATCCCAGTTCCAAGATCTCAGAGCAGAAGCCACCTTTTTATGCGCTTCCAAAGAGTGAACCATGCATTGCCCACTTCTTCACATTTCCAATTGGTAGCAATAACCCGCAAAAAATCATCATGTCTAGCACAGACGTTTAGATAATGAAAGTTATAGATGGAAACCTTTTTGAAAAAATCAATGGACAAAAGAAGGGGGCTGTGATCAGACCCAGATCTGCAAAGATGTTGAATTTGTGAAAAACCATAAGAAGCAATCCACAACTGATTAGCAAAACACTGATCTAGGCGTTTAAAAAGTTTTCCCTTTTTTCTAAGTAAACCTGCAACCAACAAAGCCCAGATCAGAAATGCCAGCCAAATCTAAAGCTTCAGTGAATTTATCAGTTAAAGTGGTGTCAATTTTCCGACCACCCAATTTTTCAGTTTCATGCATCACCATATTGAAATCCTATCCAACCATCCAATTCTGATGGATTAAGGCACCCATATTAGAAAGTTTGTGCCAAAGATAATATCTAGCAGCATTAGTAGTCCCGACTTAAACAAAAACGAGACATCCAGAGAAAACATCCATAGAAAAGAGTGTGCACAAACTGTCTATCATCAATAAGGACATCGACTGTGATATGCTTCCGCCGAAGCAACCAAATCTTGTTAGAACAATTAACAAAGAAAGAAAAGTTTTTGAATTTACCCAAAATGCGATCATCCGGAGAGGAGACCAATGGTTCCAAAATAGCAAAGATACCGACCTTATGATTCCTTATCATTGACTTGAATCTACCAAGGGAGTAAGGATCCGCAACTCCCCTGATATTCCAACTTAGGACATTAAACATGAGTAGATATATGACCCTTCCTAGAAGATCTAGTCCGGGTTTGTTCATTTTTCTATATGAAAAATAGTGATTCATATCTGTTTACCTCGCTTTCGGTCGAGGTGTAGTTTTCCCCTCCTTAGTAGCCTAGGATCTAGCCGTAGGACCTTTCTGTCTACTACTTCTAGAAAATTAGTGAAGGAGCCCTCACGGTTAGCAATTCTATACTTTTCTTCACTCGACTTGACGTTCAATTTAGTAGTTTTGACCGCTATTGCTTGACAGGTAAGACTACTCTGAAGGAACTCAGGGAGCATTTCTATAATACTGCCGACCTTAGGATTGACTTTACTCGTTGATTTGGCGCCGCTGCCCTCTTCGCCGTCCTGTTTAATCAAATTCGAGCCGAGTTTTTGAGGTGATTCGGGTCGCGACGCGTTTTTGACCCGATCGACGACGAAGTTGCCCGAACGACTCCGAATGACGAAACGGATTGCGCCGATGCGTCCGGAACATCGATTTTGCCTAAGGGAGATTTGTTCCACCGTGACGACACGTCTGGGGAAAAATACGCATTTAAGTGTTAATTATAATAATAAATAATATTTTATTATTATTATTATTACCTTATATTAATCCTAACCTAATTTCATTACCTCCCCCCGTCCTCTGCTAAGTTTCGACCCCGTGGACCTCCGTCCTAGCTTCGGCTCGCTCGGCTCCACCCGGCCTTCTCCTTCGTGCCGTTGGAGTCTTGTTCCTGCGCTCGCCTCGCGCACGCGGGACGATCCCGCGACCCATCCCCTTATCATTGCCGTGGATCTTATCCCCTACGAGGATCTCATCCTCCGCCTCTCTCGAGCCGCCCGTATGGGGTGTCTGCTCTGCTCATTTTCTTGAGCCGTTTACGAGCTTTCGATCGCTCCTTCTCCTTCTCCCGTCTATATCAAGCTCTACTTAGAGCATTTAGGATGGGGCCGAAAACCTTTAAGGGAAGGGAAAACTCTGCCATTTTCTTTTCTCACCTATTTCTTCAACTTTCTGTGTTTGGTTTGGCTTCTTCTTACTTCTGGAGGAAGGATTGGAGTTGAGAAGTGCTTTTAAAAGTTATGTGTTGCTTTCTTTTGCTGCAAAGAGGTACTTCTCCCCTCCTCTGTCCCTCTTTTCTCTCAGTTTTGCTCGGCCAGGGTTGTTGGGAGCGGCATTCTTGGATCGGGTATACCCTATGAATTTTGCGATATTAAATAAAAATGGTAATATGGATTTATGAAAGTTTAGTTCATTGTTCAANCGTTTACAAGCTTTCGATCGCTCCTTCTCCTTCTCCCGTCTATATTAGGCTCTACTTAGAGCATTTAGGAAGGCCGAAAATCTTTAAGGGAAGGGAAAACTCTGTCATTTTCTTTTCTCACCTATTTCTTCAACTTTCTGTATTTGGGTTGGCTTCTTCTTACTGCTGGAGGAAGGATTGGAGTTGAGAAATGCTTTTAAAAGTTATGTGCTGCTTTCTTTTGCTGCAAAGAGGTACTTCTCCCCTCCTCTGTCCCTCCTTTCTCTCGGTTTTGCTCGGCCAGGGTTGCTGGGAGCGACATTCTTGGATCGGGTATGGCATGCTGGTTCGGCATACCCCATGAATTTTGCGATATTAAATAAAAATGGTGATATGGATTTATGGAAGTTTAGTTCATTGTTCAAGCATGTGTAGATTATCTACTTATGTTCTTCCCATATGTGCTGAATGTAGAGGGAAAGCCTACTCTTATTTCTATCTCCTGCTACTCTCTTACTCGAAACATGTGCTATAAAAAAAGAGGAATTTCTTTAATTTGAAAGGTCCTATAAATTGTTTTGGTGACTCGTTTTAATTCCTTATGAGGCATCCTTTTGTTTAAATACCTGTTGGAAGTTGTTTCATGCTTGAAATACTTAAATTGGGGGGGCCTAAATATACTCTTCGTGTTATTGTTCTTGCTTAAGGCATATAGTGGCTCTATATCTTGATATTTCAAAAGCTTGTGAGCTGTTCCTTGGCTTTGAATGGCTCGGTTTAATCTTGAAATAACCGGATTTTCTCTATTAAAGCTTGGATTTTAATCTATGCTCAAGCCTTGTCTTGGCCCTGAATGGTTCGGTTTTGGGTCGTTGTGGGTACTCGGTTTTCATTGCAGGAGCATGGGATGTTGATTTTTGTTAACGCTTTGAAACTTCTTTGCTAGCTTTAAGGGTCTCGCTTTGGCCCTTGCTGATTTTCGATTTGTTTAAAGTGGCTGGATGTTAATTTATGTGGAGACCATGATCTTAATTTATGTTGGAGCTTTATTTTTGGCCTTCAATGGCTCGGTTTTAGCCTCCATTGGGGCTCGGTCTTACCTGCTCTAGCTCTCGACTCTTGCCTGACTATGAGGCTTATTTTTGTTTGATTTGGGGTGTGACTTTGTTCTCTTTGCCCCTGTTGGTTTTCGGTTTGCCTAAAAAAAAAAATTGCTGGATCCCGATTTGTTATCATATACTGCACTTGATTAGCCTTTAAAACTTTGATTTGATCTCTTTAGGGGCTCGATTTTCACCTTAGAAGGGTTGGAGGCTGGGTTCTGGATTGAGATCTTGTCTTGGGTATGTGAGCTTTACTTGTTAACCTTGAGGGATTTATTTTGGCCTGATTTGGGAGCTCGGTTTGCTTGTTTTAGCTCTTACCCGAGAGTCTGTTGTGGTTTTTATTCCTGTCCCTGTTCCATAGCTATGGGAAGGTTCAGTTTTATTTGCTTTAATCTCTATTTGGGAGCTCGGTGTTGTCTTGTCCTGCCCCTACCCGAGAAGTGGCTTTGGTTTTGATTTTTGTTGGCCTTAGCTCCTACCCGAGAGCCTGTTTTGGCGTACTGTGTTGTCCTTATTCGAGAACTGTTAGTTTGTTTTGATGGATTGGTTTGGAAGCTTATAAAGCTGTAGTTTTGATATTTGTTTGGCTCCTTGCCGTGGGTTTGTGATATGGTTGAGTTAGCCTCCCCCTTTGTTCTTACCCATGAGCTCACCATTGAGATTTGCTCCTCTTGCAGTCCTTACCCGCGAGACCTACTGGAGGTTGTTTGGTGTGATTTAGCTTCTTGTTGGGCTTGAACTACTGGGATGGTTGTAGGTGGATTGAAATTATGATTATATTTTGCACTCTTATGTATATCAAAGATCTTTATATAGCTAGTGTGACCTGCCTTAACCGTGAGCTTCTGGTGTCTTGGGTCACCTTAGCCATGAGCTTCTCTTGTTCTTTGGGTTGCCTTGACCGAAAACCTTGGTGGTTGTTTCCTCTTTTTTTTATTGACCCCGGCCGTGAGCACTTATTTGGTCATGTGGAAAGATTTTAGGTTCATGTGATATATGAGGCTATTGGTTAATTCGGGAGTTGAAAAATATTAATTTTGATATGGGTTTGGATACCGGCGTTAGGAGGTCATTTTGACTTGGGTTGATCCACTTATGAAAATGTGAGAAAGTGATAACCTTTCAGATTGATTTAAGGATTTTCGGGCTTTCCTTTTTAGGTCTTTTCGTCATGATTTTTGAGAGCTGATTCATCCTTTATTCTGTTCGATATTTTAGGTGAATCAGCCCCTCATCTCTCTCACCCCATTTTTGTTCTTTTTTTTCTTGCTTCTTGGTTCGGTTTTTTATGCTTATGTCCGATACATAAGTGTAACGTATAGTCTTTGGCTATACATGAAACCATCAAGCAAAGTCACAAGTAGGTCAGTTTTGTTTTGGGGCTTAGGGCGGTGATGACAAATGCACACCAGAGATAGAGCATAATGATATGTCATCCTACGACATCAAGATCCGATTCAGGAACCTGGTGAGCTGTAGGATGACAACATCATTCACCGACACAAGACTAGCGGGAGTTGACCTGAACCTTCTTAGGTTGTTGGTAGCCTTATGCCCGACAGCGCGATCGATCCGTGGACAACTACTTTTCAAAATTGATAAAAACAAATTTGATAACAACAGATGCACCTTTTTCTAAAACAAAAATATATTTTTCACTACAAACAAAATTGATACAGCCTATTTTTTGCATGTTTGAAGCCTATGTGCATACTGAAAATATAAATTTTAAATACATTTTAAACATTGGTTGTCCGCCTGTTGATCACTTGTTTAGGCTAAGGAGTACCCTCCTGAGTTAGGTTCGATAAGACACCTTTCTAGTTGAGTGGCAGACTTTATATATCCGGGTGACGGAGTAGCCTTCGACGACACTCGAGTATTAATATATAGTTGAGCCTAGCCCCGATCCGAGTGCTTGTGCTCCCCTCATTTCAGACTTTTTTATATGTTTTCTTAGGATTTTTTTGGATAAATCACTCGTGGTCTCTTTTCGGGATTTTCCTGTGTTTTCTACGATTTTAATCGATTTGTCGATTCGCCGATTTCCTCGCATTTCTCTTATCGTGAGTCTTTTGACGATCTTTCTCGAGATTTCTGGACGACGTTTCTTTGTTTTCGTTTATATAAAACATTTCAGTCAGCTTCCTCAAGTTTTATTGCTTGTACCCATTGCATCAATTACACTTAAAGAACAACGGATCTCTCAGGTATACAAGTCTGTTTTATGTTTATAGTATGTTATTCTCTTATAATCACTTCCCTGCTGTACCTTTTACTTTTCTTTACACCTCATGTTGTATTGTTTTCTTTACTGCATACTCTACTGCTTGTATTGTGCTACATATTCTACTGTTATGCTATGCACTATACAACTTCAACATGTTATCTATAAAAATATTTAAAGAACTACAACCATAGGGCCGCTGGATTTGACATCATAACTGGACACCCTAGAAAACTTAAAATCATCACGACAAGGAACTTGGAACTAGCGCGGTGGGCAACACAACCATCTTCAACAGCAGAACATGTCTTCCCCCGTTAAACCATTCTTTTCATAGAATTAAAACAACAATCCATAGGATTTTGAGGTTGTTCGCCTAGCACAACATAAATTTTCAACATTTTCTTTAGGCATTTGTATAGCTCTGCTGTACGATCTAAACCCTAACTCGTTTTAGGATTATGAGGTTGTCGTTCGTTACGACCTAAATCCTCACATCTCTCGGGCAATTTGTGCGGTTGTTTCACACGAATGTAAGCCCAATTAAATAAAATTGGCATGATGAAACATTTGAATAATTTCTCCTCAAAACTGAAGCCAAACCATAGGGTAGACTGAGAAGTCACCGAGGATCTCCTCTGGATCTGTGACGTCCCCTAGTTCTTCTTCCTTTGGATTCTGTATTAAATGTTTCAAATTTGAGTCATTCTCCTTTCACATCTCTTTGTCCGATTTCGTTGAAAAGTCTCATCCTTTTGGTCCTTGAAGAAAAATTTTCCTGATTTTTATTGGGAGTATTTTTAAGTGATTTCGGTTATTTAAGATGTAATTAACTATAAGGGCTTGCCCTTATAGGAAGTTTTTCTGAACCCAACTTAAAATAAACTCTATTTAATTTTTCATATTAAATAGGGGAATTTGTCGGCAAATAAAACAGTTTTGCAGACCAAACAGATGTCATGTATTTCTTAGTTTATTTGATCGAGTCTCATCCTCAAGTCTTGTGTTTATCCCTCAGGATAGATACAAAATTTGAGGTAAAACGCTCTCTCATTTAAACTATGAAAAATATGGGGTCAGTTTGAGTTTCATATTTGATTTTAAACTTAAATCTATATGTAAATTAAAACGTCCTTCCGAATCGGGCGACGAGATTTCGATTTCGGTGACCGACAGCTTCCTACGGGCAACAACTCCCTCAACCCTACATTTTATCACCGACAAGACTCTTTTGCAATAGTTTTCCCTAACAGCGAGTTGTCATAATGATATTTTTTTATAGTAGATTTTTCTATTTTCTCTCAAATTTTGTAGCTTTTAATGGCCTTGATGGAAGTATTTGGGAAAATATTATGCTAGAAGGTTGTAGATCTCGCCAAGTTGATAAAAATCAAGCTCTTATGCACATAATTTGGATCAACAATGATAAAGATATGTCCAAAATATTCAGATCTATAATTGAAAATAAAAGATAAAAAAAATTGTTAGGAATTTTTTCCTTTTGGAAAATATGAAATTGTAATAAAATTGAAATTTTGACTATGTAAGTGCTAATTCATTTGATGAATGGCGATCTAGTGTTTTTGATTTATTTTGATTATGAAACAAGCTAGATCCAAGGAACCCCATTACTTAATCTAGCACAAAAATAGAACATTAAAAAAATTATAAAAAATAATACTTGCAGATATAGGACCAATGTAACCTACTATAAAATGAATATAATTAAATGATTATATCGATAATTCATAAAATATTACTAATGAATAATGATGAACATATGACTACGATTGAGCACAAATACAATAGCTTGACATGATGACTGCGAGATGGTTAATATATTATCGTTTTAATCACCTTAGATATTTAATTCAGATAAACATAAAGAATAATTAAAAAGACGTGAATGATCTAAATAATGGATTTAAGGTATCAGTAGCAAAATGGGATTTTTTGAAGTTGGCCTCTTTGAAGAGCTTGCCAGTATTGATATTTTATTTATTCTTCAGATTTTCTAAGGGCAATGAACTCAAAATTCAAGCTGTCTTTCACTTCGGAGTAGAAGTACACAAAAGTATTGACACTCGATAAGATTATTTTTATTCAAGAACCAAGTGTTTAGTATTATTAGAAAATTTTTATTTATAGGAATGAGCGGGACATACCAAATATACAAACCTACTTTCGAATTCACTTGCACCACCAACTTTTTGCCTACCATTATTATTTTCAATATCTATCATCATTACAATATCCGTCATTACTATCATATATATATATATATATATATATATATATATATATATATATATATATAAAATCTTATATATAANATATATATATATATATATATATATATATATATATATAAAATCTTAATTATAAAAGATCTCTCATGGGCTATGACATAAGAAAAGGCTAAATACATATTAGGCCCAAAATATTACATCATGACAAAAATCTCAAACAACTCAAATAGTTCAGTATACATCCTTATATGTTTTAGGTACATAATTTACTTTTGGTTAATGACGATAATGCCCTACAGGACTAATGTATTTTCTCAAAATATTTCTTGTAGCTATTAATTTATAATGTATACTTTCCTCTTAATTTTACATTTTTGCCTGCTTATTTACGATCTTCAAACTCATGATCACACAATTAATTAGATCTACGGCTTTAATTTGACTGTTGGATTACGTTTAGTCAATTTCATTATAGTTTAAATAATTATTATGCATGAGGAAAATCGGGATGTTTGGATATATATTTGTTTAATACTTTAATTTTAGTTGCGTATTACTTCAATGAAACTTTGAACATTACTTTAAACATCATCAACTCATGTATATAATTTCATGACATTTGGAAGGCTCTACATTTTAAAATTACTTTTTTTCTTCTGATATAGTAAGAGCCATCCATTATAAAAATTTGGTGTGTTCTGATGATAGTGTATGTATATTGTTGCATTTAAAGGTAGTAACCTAGAGATATAAATGGTAGTATGTGTGTGTGCTTGTGTTATGGTTCCATTCCATGCATTTTTTTTCTTGCACAACAAATTCTAGCAACATTATTGCCACACGCTATTTTTGACATCTCTGTCAAGCATGAGATATATTATACGCGAATAATCTAGTTAAACACATTTTCACGAACTTTTATCTTGATTTTTATTTATTAGGATCTTGTAGAATAAAATTAGTTTTTTAAGCCCGTCGCAAACATATGTTAATCTTTCTATAATCATCTAATAGATCCATCATAATTGTTAATACTATAGTGCCCATAATCTAATTAATCAAAATAAATTATAGAGCTTCTAATTAATTTGATACATAATCAAAACATATAAAAAAATCTATAAATTATTTAATGCGTATTTTTCTTGTATGATACATTTAAAACCATATATTCAACATAATAAGCTAAAGGTCAAGATTTGGTCATCTTATGATGACCCAACCTTTTCTTTTCCCTAACTTCAAACAACAATCATCTTAACATCTGATGAGTTGGGAAGTTCAGTGAGATAAACAACTTTAATATATGGTTCAAAATATAAGAAAATGAGAGAAATTTGCTTGCTTATTTTTTGAACGATTATGAATATGAATAAGCATAGATATAGCTAGCTTATGTAATTTATCTTAAATCATGTTATCCTTTGATAACCACATAAGTAAATGGCACAATAATAAATAATAAGCATGAATGTCTGCAACAACTAAAAGTTTACTATTTAGTTACAAAATATTTATTGCTATGTGATAGTCAAATACTAGTATTCGATTAGTTAATCTACTTTCATTTTCGGTTCTCATTCTTTGGCTATAATCTAAGAAGTGTTATATAATGTATTCGAATATTAAAATAATAACGACTATCCCTAGGTTTTATTATTATGCAGATTTTCTTTTATTTGTTGTTATTTGCTTTCCTTTTTCCCTTTATTCTGTTTTTATTTCTTTCCTACTTCTCTTTATTCTGGTTTTATTTCCTTCCTTATGAGTGCCCCTTGTAATTGAGTTTATATACCCCTCTTATGATTAACAAGAAATCCCGCTCTATTCTCAAAACTATACAGTATTAGAGCCAAGGATCTAACCCTAGCCACCGACTCTTCCTGAATTTTTTCTTGCTGACAGCATGGTTTCTGTATGTTTCCCTATTGCTGGCTGTTTTTTGCGGCAGTTTTTTTGTCTCTTGTAAAGTAGTTTTTTGTTGTAGCCGTCTGTTTTTTCAGAGTCTTCCCTGCTGCCGTTTTCTGTCTTCTGTAAAGAGGTTTTTTAACCTGCTGTCGGTGCTCACAACCGACTATTTTTTCCTGCCATCGGCTGTCCCTCATGCCGGTTTCCCTTATACTATTTTTCTGTCTCGCGTGGAGGATCTTTTATTACCTGCTGCCGGTGTTCCCAACCGACTGTCTCCCATCTGTGGACTTTTATTTGTCGCCGACTCCCTTTCCAGATGTCAGAGGTCATTGCCGCCAGCCAGATTCACCTGACAGCCATTTTCAGTCTTCAGTGATTCTCCTATCAAGTCTTCAGGATTTTCTCAATTGTCGGTAACCTACAAGCCGAAATTCGACAACATCTCAAAATCCTAACCAAATTTCTTTTGGCTCGATCGAAATCATGACAGACTCCTGCAGCACTGAGCCATCCTCATAAAGTGTTCTTGATTTCGCTGGAGGTTCGACTCTAACCTCCGTTCCCGTGCAAACGAGAAGACCATAAACCAACATGAACTTTTTGATCACAACTCACAAATTGAACGACATTAACTTTCTCCAATGGTCCCAAGTGGTGTCCTTATTCATCAAAGGAAGCGAGAAATTCAGTCACCTCACAGGCATGATTCGTGATCCTCCAAAGACTGACTCGGTATATCGAGCTTGGGAAATGGAAAAATGCATGATCATGTTGTGGCTGATCAACTCCATCGAATCGTCGATTGACCGTTCATAATGTTACTTCTGCTATTGGCCTTTGGACGACAATTCGTGATACCTACTCGGATGTAGGAAACTCCGACCAACTCTATGAGATGCCTAAGAAGATTCGAGAGGTCAAATAGGGATTAAAGACCGAGACCCAAGACTACAATGACCTGGTGACACTATGGATGTAATGTTTCATGTGCTACGACTATACTTTAGGACTCTCCAGCCGACATTTCTTTCTTCCAGAAAATTGTAGAAAAGGATCACATGCTCCAATTCATGGCAGGCCTCAACAAAGTTCGGGGCTGTATTCTTGACCGTGATCATCTTTCTTCCGCTCATGCTGCCTTCGCTAAGATCTGCAATGAAGAAAGCTAGAGACTTATCATACTTGACACTTCCACCCCTTCAAGTGAATCGTCCACCTTGGTCTCTAATAGTGATCAGCCTTCTCGAGCAAGTCACTCCTTTGTGATTACTGTCACAAACCCAAACACACTCGTGACAAGTATTAGAAGCTCCACGGATAACCGACATACGAATCCTCTGATGCCAAGGGTCTTACTACAACATCAGAGTCTACCACGGTTCAACTGGATCCTACCCAGAACATTCTGGAATCCTTCGACTATCTAAAAAGTTAGATGGAACACTTAATCAAACTACTTTGATCCAATCAGTTCTCTGCTAGCCCCTCGACCTCACACTTTCGTCAAGGTAGTATCTCTAGGGCACTCATGTCTTTTTCTCCTCTATTATGTGGATCATTGATTCAGGTGTCACAGATCATATGGCTGGATGCTCGCAAGCTTTGTCGGCATATTATTCATGTTCTGAAAAAGCTACATTCATAGTTGTGGATGACTCCTATAATTCCATTGTTATTAAAGGGTCTGTTGTCTAAAGATCGGCCTAATTTAGAAATTTTTGTTACATGTGTTGAAGTGTACCTTTTTGTCTGTAAGCAAGTTGACACATGACATTGATTGCGTTGCTTATTTCTCTCCTGATGCTTGTGTTTTTCGAGATCCTCGTTTGGGGAGGATTACTGGATTCATTAAGCGGGTAGCTGGACTTTACTACTTCCAAGAGAAAAATACGGAGCAGGACATACCAGCCAGTAGTTGTAGTCTATCTCGAGTTATTGATTGCCCAATTATGTTGTTGCATTATCGTTTAGGTCATATTAATATCTGATTTTTAAAATATTTATATCCATTGATATTTTCTAATCAATTTTTTTCTAGTTTCAATTGTGAAACATGTCAGTTAGCCAAACATCATCAGGTTTATTACTCAACCCACACTTACACATCTTTCGCTCCTCTTTCAATCATTCACAGTGAGGTATGAGGACCCTTTGCATTGCTAGCTATACCAATAAATAATGATTTATTTCTTTGATTGATGACCACACTAGAATGATGTGAGTCTATATTTTAAAAGACAAATTGGAAGTTGGTCACTTTCCAAAATTTCTATACCTTCATTTTGACATAATTCAAAACTCTAATTCAGGTCCTTCGAACTGACAATGATCGTGAGTTTTTTAACTCTATCATGGTAAGTAAGGGCATCCTTCACCATAGTTCATGTACAGAAACTCAACAAAATGTGGTGGCCGAGAGAAAAAATTGACATCTCTTCGACGTTGCTCGCTCTATTATGTCAATCTAATGTCTCGAAATATTTTTGGAATGATGTCATACTGACTGCCACCTATCTCATAAATAGTCCCCTTTAAAATTCACAACTTCCAAACCCCCTTAGCAGTCTTGATGTCATGCTTTTCTGCCAGTCGGGTTTTCTCTACTTTAGATCCCAAAATATTTGAGTGCACAACCTTTGATTGGAACACTAACTCTACTCAAAGTAAAGTTGATCCCAAATCCATAAAATGTGTTTTCCTAGGATACTCTGCCATTCAAAAAAGGTATTGATGTCTTGATCCTATCACAAACAAAATTTATGTGAGTGCCGATGTTTCCTTTTTTGAAAGTGTTTCTTATTTTATTAGCTCGAGTTTTAGTGAGGGGGAGCTAGTGTTCTTGGACACTATTCCTTATCCTATTAATATGGATGTTCCTCTCATTGTTCTCGCCATTGAGGAACCACTGTTTCCTGTTGTTCCACCATCTCCTCCTCCCACTCTCTGTGTATTCACTGGGCGCACTCTTCCCAATGCCCCCACTCTGGAGCCCGCTACCTCCTTGCATGGCCTTGAATCCACTCCTAGCGACATCATCAACACTACTACTCCAAATGAGGAGGTGAGTTTCCCGAGTAAGATACGCAATCAAGCATGTTCTCTCTATTTCATGGTAAAATATGTCTCTTTCCACAGTTTATTGCCGACCTACAGAGCATTTGCTTCTACCCTGACAAATCATTAGATCTTAGCTACTATTGAGTCTGCACTAGCGTATATGGCTTGAAAAGTTGCAGTAATGGATGGAATGAATGCCCTTCAGCATAACCATCGTCGTAGATATTTCTTGGGGTAAAAAAAACAATGGGATGCCGTTGAATTTTTAGTATCAAGTTCAACTCAGATGACTCCTTTGAATGCCATAAGGCACGGTTGGTTGCCAAGGGATACTCGCAGACTTACAAAGTTGATTATGAGGAGACATTTGCTCCGGTGGCCAAGTTAAACACCATTCGGGTCCTGCTATCTCTTGCGGTGAATCTGAATTGACCTTTATTTCAGCTCCATGTCAAGAATGTGTTTCCGAACGGAGATCTTAGAGAGGAGGTGTACAGTCTGTTCCCCTTGGCTTTGACTCTGCTGCCTCCCAGGGCAAGTCTGCCGGCTGCGAAAATCCCTCTATGGACTAAAGCAATCCCCACAGGTCTAGTTTGACAAGTTCACAAATGTAGTTGTGGGTCATGGTTTTATTCAAACTCAATCGGATCTCTCTTCTTTCAACGTTCATTTAATGGACATATTACTATTCTTATTGTCTATATTGATGATATTGTGTTCACGGGAAATGATCTACCGGTATTAGAGTTTTTGAAAGACATTCTAGCTTTGTCTTTGAAGTGAAGAACTCAGGATCCCTTTGATATTTTTTAGGTATGAAAGTTGTTCAGTCATCTAAGGGCATTTATTTGTCTTAACACAAACATGTGATTGATCTGTTAATAGAGAATAATCTACTTCTGTGCAAACTGGTAGTTGTCCTAATAAATCATAATGAAAAATTATCTGATGTTTTCAATGCAGATTCTGCTAACAAAACTCACTACCAACATCTTGTGGGGAAACTCATCTACCTCGCCCATACACGCTCCGACATATTTCATTCGGTTGGTATAATAAGTTAATTCATGCATGACTCCTATGAACATCATCTCCACATTGTTAACTGAATTCTCTACTATTTAAAAGGCACACCAAACTTAGATTTATTTTTCTCACACTACACCTCTTGTTCAATTGTTGTTTATACATATGTTGTATATGCCAGATCAGTCCATGTTCAACGATCTACCTCTGAGTACTGCTCATTTGTATGAAAAAATCTTGTCACAATGAAAAATAAAAAACAGTCGGTGGTTGGTCGAAACAGTGTTCAAGCTGAATTCTAATCCATGTCCTTTATGATCTGTGAAGCTCTCTGATTACACATCATGCTCCACGAGCTACGCATGCCTACCTCTGACCCTCTGCAGTTGTTTTGTGATAATAAGACCCCCTTTAGATTGCCTACAACCCAGTTCAACATGATCATATCAAATATATGGAAATTGGCAGACACTTCATCTAGGAAAAACTTGAGTCGGGGGAAATTTGTATTCCTTTTGTGCTCTCTAGTGGCCAATTAGCGGATATCCTCACAAAAATCCTTTCTTGGCCACTGCTCGATGACTTCAAACATAAGTTGAACATGATTAACATCTATTTTTCAACTTGAGAGAGAGTATTAAAATATTAATGACTATCCTTAGCTGTTATTAGTATGCAGATTTTCTTTTATTTATTGTTATTTGCTTTTTTATTTTATTATGTTTTTATTTCTTTCCTACTTTTGTTTATACCGTTTTAGTTATTTCCTTATGAGTGCCCCTAATAATTGGGTTTGTATACCTCTGTTTCTATCAATAAGACATCTCGCTCTATTCTCAAACCTGACATAATGTTTGTCTAGGTTTCGACATATTTTGATATCATAAGGGCATCATCTAGTCCGTCGGTCCTATCATTATTAATAAGGGTTGAACTTGTCCTAATATAGCAGTTATTAATAGATCGTTGATCTTGGTCTTGAAGACTAATTTATCATTGATCGATTTTGTGCTGTTTCAGCATGGCAGATGTTGAAAGTCGAAAAGCCTCTTTTGACCTTTATTGGGCCAATCTTAATAGAATTTTTACAACTCTCTACATAGGTTATCATAATCTACCAACCAATCTCCGTGATATGGCCTTTTATAGGCTTTCTTTTTATCATTTGTATCATAAGCATTCTAGTTAACATTGTTATGCACGTGCTATTATGCTAGTAATTAACTTGAATTAACATGCATCTAAGTCATAGCATAATATGTAAAAGCTCTGATCTGGGTTCTTTAATTTGTATCATAAATTATTAAACAATTTAAAACTTGAATTTTATCAAAATATTGTAAAATTGTTTTGAATAGGGGATCATATAAAAATGCAATTGACTTACTGACGTCATCTTGTCATTCTTGATATGAAGAATTTAAATTAGCATACATATTCCAGTCTAATAGAATTGTAGGGATTAAAAGCATAAGGCTTAAGAATAATTTGCCTTTATATTTAGGGATTGAGCATCTCACCAAAAACGTTGGATCCTTCTTAGGATGGATTTCCTAAGCCTTACTCTTTCTTAGGAAACCTAATAAAATAACAATTTCTTCAATTTATACAAACTCTTAATTTATGAACTCATTTCTTCAATTTAGGGATTGAGCATCTCACTAAAAACGTTGGATCCTTCTTAGAATGGATTTCCTAAGACTTACTCTTTCTTAGGAAACCTAATAAAATAACAATTTCTTCAATTTATACAAACTTTTAATTTATGAACTCATTAATCAATTAAATAAACTCTAAATAATATTTTTATCTCAAAATGATTTATGCTCATTAAGTATTTAAGCCTACCAACTTTATGACAAACTCAGTCTTTAGAAAAAATGATAAAGATGGGATTTAACCTCACTAATCTAGCTCTCTTGTTCTTTTTTCCCATACGGCCTTGAATTTTTCCCTGCTCTCTATATCTGCTTTGAAAGAGTAATAGAAATGAATTGGATGGCTGGTTGTTAGTGCTTGAGGCTTGAGTTAATAATATATAAATAATTCTATTATATATAAACCTAACGTTCTGTTATAAAATCCTTCACAGCCATCAAGTATTGCATCAGCTAATGAATTTTATGCCAGTGTAATAGTTGGATCTACAAGAAATCATATAAACAATAGCATTAATTAAACTTTAGATAATTAATTAAAGGGGCATTTACATAGATACCTCCCATTTCTTATGTTTTTACAGATCTAACACCAAAACTTCACTTTTTACATTCATAGCACCCAAATCTTTCATATCAGATAAAAAATACCACTATTTTAACTTTAAGAGGTGAAACACACCTTTTTATGCATAGGTAAGGTAGCAAATGTTCATAAATATATAAGAATTGAGTGGTGTGCATGTAAATTTTCCTTAATTAAATTAATGAACTGATTTTTTAGAGGCTTGTGTATTATATATATGTGTGTGTGTGTGTGTGTTTGTTGGTGTGTGTATGTGGAATGTTTTAAAAATGCTTTTTCGCATTCACTGATCGACGAAAAATTGGGGCATAAAATATTGGAGTAATTTTTATTTTTACCTTTTAATGTTCTTGAGGTTTCCATTATGGATGCTCTCTCTCTCTCTCTTATATATATAACCATATTTTCTTCATTGCTTATCCTGACTATGTATATGGCTAATATTAGTTTTAGTAATCAACTATCTTTTGTGCTGTGTGTTTTATATTGTCCATGATTCAATTTGTCATCACATCTTTATCATGTTCGTTACTCATGCCAATATTGCTGCTTCGTAGGTTATCCTTAGGCCTCATATTGAGGCTACGACTATTGTCACTTATGTCATGAATTTGATATTTAAATGTATACCTATCAGTGAACATCATCAACACTTAAACAGTTTTGGAACTATTTTATTGTTCCAGATTTTGTTTCTGATTGAATTGCTTTCTTAGTGTGGCTTGCTTGATTACAATGATACTAATTTTTATCAAAAGATGAAGAGAAAAATTCCAAAAGAAATTGCTGTTGATGATGAAATTTTTTTTCTCATAGCCATCAAAGCAAGTGAACCTAAACCTAGAATCATAGTGATCTGAAATGTAAAACGTTAATGCATTCTAGCTTTGCACGTCACTGCCCATTTCTAGTACTTACAAATGCAAAAGTTAATGTGAAAATTTAACCAGGATAGCTCTAGAAGAGTTGGTTGTGATCATTGGCCAATGCTTTAATGTATTAATCAGTCTTCACTAATGTATCTTCTCATTTATCAGTTCAATGACAGGTTCTTATCTGTTTTCCTTGATTTTATTGTCATAATTTCTATAGGCTTTAAAAGATCTCTACACCCATTTAACTCCAATCCAACGCCTAAATATAGCTCGCCATCCAAACAGGCCTACATTTCTTGACCATGTTTTAAACATTACTGAAAAGGTAATCTTCTTTCCTTATGTTATGTCCGTTCTCCTTTTTCAAGGGTATCCTTATCATTCTATGCTTACTGATATTTGTTCTTTGTGTTGTCTAGTGGGTGGAGCTTCATGGTGATCGTGCAGGTTATGATGATCCAGCCATTGTTACTGGTCTAGGAAGTATAGATGGAAAAACTTATATGTTTATTGGCCATCAGAAAGGAAGGAATACCAAAGAAAATATTCATCGGAATTTTGGAATGCCAACTCCTCATGGGTAACAATATATCATTATGGTCATTTGGCACGCTTAATCATTTACCACTGCCTTGTTCTGTTAACTACTAGATAAGAAAAGGTATAGAAGAATTTCACAAGATGCTTTTATTGTCTACAGGTGACTCATCTTATGAATGATAAGTTTATCTTAGAAATAATTTTTTTAACTTCAACTCTACAATGCACATGAAAATAATTTTACAGTTTGCGTAGTATCTAAATGAGCAGTTTCCTTATTGATTAGAATACTTTTGAAAATCAGTTTTTCCATCATGCACACGAACTTAATTTTACAGGTTGCATAACAGGTTGCATAATATCTGAATGAGAAGTTTACTTAATGACTAAAATATGTTTGGAATTAAGTTATTCCATTGTGCTTCAAATTTTAACTAGTTAGTTTGGCATATCAAGCACATTTGAAATTAGTTATCCTGGAAAGGTATCGGAAGGCTTTGCGCATGATGAGATATGCTGATCATCATGGATTTCCTATTATAACATTTATTGATACACCTGGTGCATTTGCTGATCTCAAGTCTGAAGAACTCGGGCAAGTAAGTGGCTGTCTGTAGTATCATGTAGTGATTTTATCTCACAATTTTTTCCCACAACTATAGAAAGTGAGTTTGTTCTTTGTTTCTATTCGCATGCAGGGAGAAGCAATAGCTTACAACCTGAGGGCTATGTTTGGCTTGAAGGTCCCAATAGTCACTGTTGTTATTGGTGAAGGTGGATCCGGTGGAGCTCTTGCAATAGGTTGTTCAAATAAGCTGTTCATGTTAGAAAATGCTGTCTTTTATGTTGCCAGGTAGGCTAACAGATCTAAACAAAATTTATCTAAATCTGCAGTAAATTTTCATTAGTGGATGTATATTTGAGTCTTCAATTTAGTAAAATAAGGGATGGGTATTAGACATAAAATGGTACATACTTGTATTCTACTATTTTTTTTAGGATTTGAAAAAAACAAATATATATGTAATGTGTTTAACATTTTCAAATAAAAAAGTTATAATAAAGTTAATAAAGTTAGTTGTAAAGGTCTAAAAAAGAAAATTGGTTGAAAAGAGAGAGATGATTTGATGCAGGAGTTCCCCACGGTACCTTTTTTTGATACCTTTGCTACTGTCTCATTTTCTGCGATTTTTGCTAAAGTTCAGTGAACTGAACTGGATGTGGAAATGCTTATAGTGACTTGGGACCGGCCAGAACACGGAATTGAGGATTGACCGACCTCCTTACGTGGATTTGACACCTCCTTTCAAAAGTGGGCTCAGTCTTAATTACCTAGGGCTTACATATTTCTATCATGTGTTTAGGTTTTTCAGTTTTGCTCGGCTTCGGGTGTTTTTCTGCTAGGGTTGTATTTAAAGGCGAGAAGCTGTTATGACTATAACTTGTCTGAGGTGGTGTCTGTCTCCCAAGGTTCGAATGGTTCCCCAACTGTAGTTTGATCCCGCGGGGAAGTTTATTCTCGATTTTCCTTCTCCCACAATCTTTCTTTCTCCTCTGTCCTCATTATATTTATTGTCGCCACTGAAAAACAACCCCTCTATTATTTTTCTTGAAGCCCGCAGTCCCTTGCTACCTCCTTTCTCCTTTCCTTACCTTCCCAACCTTCCTTACATCCGCTCCAACCTTCCGCCGCCCTTCCTAGACTCCCTCAAAGCCACCTAACCTGTTGTCTTGTTTTCAGACAACTCTACAACCCTCATTAACTTTGTTGTCGCTACCTTCCCACCTAACTTCCGGCTTCCTCGCTGTTGTCTAGTCATAGGTCAGCCTTCATCTGACTGCTGCTCGACTACTCAACCCCCATGCTTGTCAATTTCCTCCTCCTTGAACCACGTCCACCACCTTTGAACCTCGCCGTAGTGGGGTATTTATGTTTTTATCGTTTTTTTCTATTTCAATCGATTGTTTGTAACTGCCTATTTGAATTTCAATAAAACATTATTATTTTATTATGTTTCGGGTTAACTCCGGTATCATTTGATATTAGAGATAGCCTAACTCTAATCTTATTCTCGTGTTTCTAGCATTCCCCACATCTTCACCCACAAATTTTTCTTTCCCACCCTACATCACCATCACACACCTCAGTCCTCCTATCCACACCCAAACCCTAATCAGACTACCGAGGATATAAGTGTTGGACGCTAATCGAGCGTTTATCATGGAAGAGATACAACGACAAATCCGTAGAATGATACAACGACTTGATGAAATTGAGGATAGAAGACCATTCATAGGGGTCATCCAAACTCCATTCGATCCCAAAAATGAAGAACTTAAAATTCAAAGATTTGACCTGCAATATCTAAGAAGTCAGGATTTTAAAGTAACAGTGAATTTGCTACATTTTGATGTTCACTCAGATCTTGATAAGTTTATCGAGTGATTTCAGATCGTGAAATTTTTTTTTGAGTTCCAAGAAATCCCGCCAGATAGATTGGTGAAGTTAGCCGCAAGCAAGCTAAAGATGAGTGTATTCTTTGTCAGAAAATTTAAAGCAAATACACCAGTGTGAGGAAAAGAAAAGATAGCTACCTGGTCCAACATGAAATGAAAGTTGCAACACTAATAACTACCAATTCATTACATACTGAATGTTCAGACCCTAGCTTAAAAATGGAGAGACCACATCATCAGAGGACTACAACATCTTAAAGATTGGGTTCAACCCCAGGATCTTATAGTCAGAGTACACCCAGAGGAACATCCAAGTTATCCCTGTCCTAGGAGGTACTAGGCCAGAGTGGAGAATAGGTGGAACCAATCTTTATTTCCAAATCCATCCCAGTCAGGAAATGTTTCAAGTGTCATAGATTTATGTATACCGAATTAAATTGCACAACTAGGAGAGTGATCTCTTTCACAAATCAGAGAGCAACTGAATAAATAAATAGTGATTCAGGAGAAGATGAAGCATGCGGAGGATTATCATCTTTCAACCAATGAGGAAGAGAACATTGATTCTAGTTGAATTCAAAAGATATTACAGTTCAGTTGACAGTTGTTGTTCTAGGAGGTAGTGTGCCCGAGGTGATGGATGTTCATGCAGAGTGTGAGGTTGTGGTGCCTCGAGCTATCTTTTTGCAGGCATCGAGAGGTGCATTAACAGAATTGGAATTGGATGTCCAAAAGGGCCATGAGTTTGACGAGCTGATACTAAAAACAGAGCAACTTCAAAGAAGAGTATTCCAAAATTTTCAGATAATTAACTTACCTTTTGAGTTGGCCCTAATGAAAGAGGTCCAACATATCAGAGACAAGACTCTTTTATGCCACTTTTGGAAGACTATATGGAGTCAGTTGTGTGTTAAAATTTGTTCACCAATGTATCCCCGACAGTTGATCAGGAGGGATGGATGAACCACAAGATTGGAAATCACCTTAAAATCTTTGAGGAAAAGAACATTCTTTAATGTGACCTAGTTCCTATCAGAGAAACAAATGTCTCTCCTGAGTGGTTGCTAGTGAAAGTGACTCAGTCTATTGCAGATTTTGTTCCAAAGTTGATTCCTTCTGAGATACTTGTTTATCAGATACATCCAACCAAGTATGAGAAGTTGGAGATGCAAATTATAGATTTACTTGCTCGGGATTGGACTTGTGAGAATCTACGTTGTTATGCAGCTTCAGCTCAAGTTATGTCAAAAGTGGATGGAGGTTTATTCTATTAGGATGTGGTTTTGAATGACAACTCCCACAAGATTGATTTATCGGAAGCTTGCAAGATTGATTTATTGGAAGCTTGCAAGACTTATGCTACCTTTAAAGGGACTGACTTGAATACTATTAAAAAGCAGAAGCTTCTACTGATGAGGCCAAAGCTCCCTCAACTCTGGGAGATTGACGCGAGTGCTCTCTACAATACCGATTTCTGCTACCTTTCCTATAATCTTGTTTTTTGCAACCTTTGCTAAAGTCTCGCGAATTGGATCAGAAGCAAAAAAGCTTCTAGCTACCTAGGACTGGTTATAACATGGAATTATGGGATGGCCGACTTTTCTTATGTGGATTTGGTGCCTCTTTTTAAAAGTGGACCCAATTCTAATTACCTACGACTTACATATTTGATTCATGTGTTTTTTCGAATATGTGTGTTTTTGTTTTGGACAACACTCGACTTTCGGTGTCTTTAATTGAGTTGTATCTGAGGTTGAGAAGGTCCTTCGAGTATAAATCATCTGAGGTTATGACCATCTCACAAGGCTCGAATGATGCCCCGACTCTAGTTCTATTTTGTAGGGACATTTATCTTCGATTTTCCTTCTCCTACAACTTTTTTTTCACCTCCGCCCTCACGTATTTGCTGCCGCCATTGGAAAACAACCTTTTACTTTTTTTTATGCAGCCCACAATCCCCTCCCTCCCCCTTTTCCCTCCCATTATCTTCTCAGCCTTCCTTACAGCTGCCTCAACCTGTCGTCGCTCTTCACCACCGGACAACCGTACAAGCCCCACTCCCCTTTCTGTCGCCACCTTTCCACCCTTTTCCGGCTTCCCCATTGTTGTCCAGTCGCAGGTCATCCTTCTCTAGCTATTGCTCGATCACTCAACTCCTCATACCTCTCAATTTCCCCCTCAAACTGCAACCATCACCTTCAATCCTAACCTTAGTGAGGTTTTTATATTAGTGCCATTGTTTTTCTTATTTTAGTTGGTTGCATGTAACCACCTATTTGAATTTCAACAATAGTATAATCATTTTATTGGGGTTTGGGGTAACCCTGCTATCATGACTGAATTTAATTTAAGTGATACTGTTCTAGGGACTCTAGTAGCTGTGAAAGCTCACGAAAAAGTGGTAGGTAAGTTGATGGATGTCGGTGGAAATCCGATGTGAAGGGCGGGATGACAACGAATCAGAAGCAGAAAATGACTGTGATGTCCCGTTTCAGATACCCGGGGAGAGGAAATGAATAACAGAAGAAATGAGTAGTTGGGAAACCGAACAGAGGGGAGAGGAAGTGAGGGGTCAGAAGCCAAGGAGGCTTTTTTTCCAAAAGATAGACGCGAGAGGCGGGAGCTCTCATGTGTGCGGTTAGAGAGCAGAGGAAGGAAAGAGAGGCGTTGCAAGTTTTCCTAGCCGAGGAAACGATGTAGCGGCCTTATGCGCTGTGCTCAAGGAAGAAGAGGATCACATTGTTGCTTTGCTTCATCGAGCCTCGACAAAAGGTAGAGGAACGAAGACGACGTGCAAGGCTGATCTACATGTAGAGGAAGAAGAAGCTCTCATGTGCGTAGAAGAAGGGTTCGTGGGCATGAGATAGTGCTCGACTGGGAATAGAGAGGTAAAAACATAACTCTTTTTTACCTCTCTCTCTCTCTCTCTCTTTATATATAAGACTTTTAGTTAGAATTTCAGTTTTGAGGAGAATAGGAGGTGAAGTGTGGAAGCTCAAGCAGGAAGATTAACCCAAGCAATAATGAAAAATTAATATTAAAAAACAAAATTTAATAGATAATTAAAATAATTTATTAAAGTTTTGTAATATGAATTATAGACATCAATTTTAGAAGAGTCGGCATCAAGACAAACCAAATTAATTTTCATTGAGATAAGTACTCGTACTTTTAATTTATGATAATATTTTGGTTCTTTTCAATTATTTACATTAGTTAATGATACTTTTATTAGCTTTATTTTGATATATATATTCTGTTTTTTATTGGTCACATTATTATAAATGTTTGTAGTTATTTACTATCATGTATCGATAAATAATAGATATAATATATTGAATTGAATTTGATTAATACATTAATAATAAATTTATATTGATTGTTTGTATGTGCATGACTGACTATGATGAAGTCAAACCTTTATAGAATTAGCGTGGGAACGTTAAGGTACCCTTGAACGTAAATTAAAAATAATATTGACATTGAAGTATATTAACTGGTACAATTTTTAAACAGTGTTCTTATGACGGTTGGACATATATATAGAATGATATAAGTATGTTATTGATATAGTAAGATTCATTGAATAACATCATATTTTTAAGATATCAAATGTTTTTATTGATTTATAAAGTTTTAATTTGCATGCATATTGCTATCTTTTCTCATGTATTATTATAGTTTGAGTGCGAGTGTTCATCATCTTTGTTTAACTCACAGTTGTTTTAAACTAACTTTTCAAGTAAAATTAACTTATTAAAAAATGAGCAACCAAAGAGATAATGTTTATAGAAGGTTGAATAACCTGTAATGAGGTAATTTAATTTAATCAGTGGTTCTTTCATTTGCTAAATGTTAAATGAATATAGAAAACTTAGCTCCCACAGTCCGACCGTCTATACCCATATTGGTTAAATCCAAGCTCCAGATCAGGTCGTGAAAAAAGTGGTATCACATACAAGGTTGAAATTAATTAATGCAATCTTGATGACAGAGCCAACTGGGCAATTATAAGAAAATTTTATTAATAAAAATTATAAATTCAAGTTAACTTAAATTAATAATTATATTCATTCGTACATAGTGATACTTCCAAAATTATAGAAGAAGGGCCTGATAGAAAATGAAGTATAACCTACTATACGTGTGAGCACAAATGTCTGGACCCAAATGATGGCGGCGATGAGTTTGCTGAGTCAGGAGTCCAAATTGCACCTTATCAAAAGTGATGCACTTGTTGTGGATAAGTACTTGAAGATATTTCAATATTTACATCCATTATTGTTTAAGGGAAATAAAGATTCAGTTGAAACAGAGAATTAGCTAATGCGAATTGAGAAGATATTAGATAGTATAGCTTCCGGATGAAACAAGAGTGTCATTAGTTACATTTGTGTTGGATGAAGAAGATGAAATGTGGTGACCTCTAGGCAACATCAGGATAAGTTAGGGGACATACCCAATATGATGGTCAGTTGAGAGAAGTTTGTTGAGCTATTCAGAGAATAGTTTGTACATCTTTTTGCTTGAAAATAAATTCAAGGCATGTTCAAGTTGGGCAGATAGAGAAGACAGGCATGTAGTACGAAACGAAATTCACTGCATTATCAATGTATGTGCCACAATTGATCACTGTTGTAGAAGAAAAGTGCTATAGATTCCTTTCGAAATTAAAAGATTCAATTAGACAGTTGTTGGCACTCGTAGGGATTGATGAATACCCTGTATTAATGGAATGAGCTAGAAGAGTGAAATTTGATTGCCGACTTACTTAGAAGCATAAGGAGACTCATAAGTGGAATAATATTGATGAAGGAGGAAATGTTGATCAATCAAAAGGATCGAATGGGAAAAAGTCCAAGTTCAAGTTAGGTGGATTTAGCTAAGGTACGACTCAAACTACTTTAGCCACTTATGCCAAATGCAGAAGAAAATATAAGGGAGAGTGTTAATGGCTATAACACATGTTGTCGGTGTCGTCAACATGATAATTTGGCAAGATATTGTCCATATCTTGGCCAGAAGAATGTTGAAGATCAGAAATCAGGTCGATATCCTTCACAAAAGATTGCAGGCGGGCAAAAAATGATAGAGTATAGCTTCAACTCCTACCCAAAGTCAACCAAGCTAACCTGTAAAAACTCAGATATATTCCATTACTTGTAGTGAACCTAAAGAACCTATTGCTGCTGATGGTGATGAGTTTTGATGAGTTTGACATTTTTTTATATATAAGTGTATTTTTCTAGCATACTTTCTTGCTTTAGTAACTATGTGTTATGCAAACTATAGTTGATTCGTCTTATATCGAGTATTTACCTCTCAATCAATTCCATTAATAGTTATTGATATTTTTAAGTTCATCAATTTATCATAATTTATTGTTCTTTTTTAGTAGTTCTCTAAACATTAGGTACCCTTATAGTAAAAATTATATATATATATATATAT
>JXCR01130619.1:141215-188816 GCA_002079205.1 Phalaenopsis hybrid cultivar
TATTTGAAAAAGCTCAAGGGCTAATATATCAAAGAGAAAAGATACAGATATGTTGTAACCACTAGATCTGGGTAGGGAGTTTAGCAGCATACTGAGATGTGGGCTTCCGCCCAAAAGTATGGACAGTCATCTTGAGAATTACTGAGATGCATCATTCCTTTTTTTCTTCTTCCTAAAATTGTAAACCTGTCAATCATCTGCCAGAGGTAGTCCTATTGAACAGTAGGTGGATCTTTGATGGAGAGCTCACGTCGGGGGGTATGTTGATCTGTAAACTAATGATTTGACTCAGTCTGTAACACACCTTCTTGACACTCCTCCAGAATTTGAGTACCCTTTTCTCTCGCAATAGGTGGTTCCAAGATACTTCGACTATCATCTGCTACAACAAAATTCGTAGTGTTTGTGATCTGAGGAAGAACTGCCTCAACAACAATAGGTGAAAACTGCTGATCTGGTTGGTGAGGAGTAGCCTTATTAGTCAGATTTTGATTCAATATTTCTTGAAGATTAACAGTTTCTGCTATATTTTCCTCCACATGGATGATGTTGTTAGGACCTATCGATCTCAAATGTGGGTGAAGCCTGAATCATTTGACAGGGGTGTGCCCAAACAATTTACAGTGATTGCGGTAGTAGGGTCTTTGTTCTGCAACAATTGGTTGTCAATACCCATTGTGGGCAGTACCAAGCCATATTTCGTTCACATCAGGGGGTGTGATATCCCTTTCAACAAGAAATCTTGCAACCCAAGGCCTGATGATTGAATGTGGGTGTATCCAATTTCATAGGTCTCCCTAGTGCAGCGCTAATAGAATAGAGGACTTGGCGATTGAAGTAGTGCAACTTTAGGCCAGGTAGTTTAAACCAGATTGGAACTATAGGTGATTCTTGGTTAGGGTCAAATTCAGGAGACCACTTAAGCAGTTTCATATATTTCTCATGTATTGTCATAAACTTTTTGAAAAATATTTTGGCGTAGTCTTCCACTTTAGATAATTGTATCATCATATGTCTCTCATCAAAGAGGCCAACCTTCCAAAGTCTTAATAGTTTGAGATCTTCAAAAGCCTTTCGAACGATCCATTTTAGGATGTCCCGATTGAAACTTCCCAATGAGGGTGAATTTGCACTTGTCAACCAAGTTGGAAACTTCAACATCAGAGAAGAATAGAACTAGTTTGCCACTCTTTTTACACGTCTTCTTGAAAGGTTGCAGTCCTCCTGATGTTCGAATGATTCATGATAAACTTGAGGGAAAATCCGATCCATTGATCCCACAAAACCAACAATATCAACATAAGAAGCCTTCCCAATGTTTAAAGCTGAAGCAGTCAGTGGTTGAGGAGGAACAGAAGCCATAGAGTTGAGTGTTGAACAATAGGTAGCTCATGGGTTTGAGTCGTGACTTCAACCGGAGCTCTTTGCTGCTTGAGCCGTATAGCAGGGATCAAGCAACACGTCAAGGATCGCAACTATGTTATGTCATAAGATAAGTATGAATGATATTGATTGTATTATATATATATATATATATATNATATATATATATATATATATATATATATATTCTTGTATCTATATATTTGACTATGATGAAGTCACTCTTTTATAGTACTTGTGGGGGAACGTTAAGATATCCGCGCACGTAAAATGTTGATATGAAAGAATTTTAATTATTACAATTTTTAGATGATGCTCCTGTCACGGTTGTACAAACATAGACTGATATAGACATATTATTAATATGTTAAAACCCATTGAATAGAATGAAATATCGTAAGTAATTATATTCATAAGCTATTAAATATTTTATATTAATTTATTTAAAGCTTAAATGACATGTATATTATTTTTTTTATTTTGCATTATTGTAATTTGTGAGTGTGAGTATTTACAGGCTTTGGTTAGCTCATTATTGTGTTAAACTAACTTTTCAAGTATAATTAATTGATTAAAAGATAAAAAATATAAGATAAAATATTTGTAGAAGACACAGACAACCTATAATGAGGTAAATTTAATTGCATTGCTTTAATTTAGTTTTTTTGTGGCTCATTCAATTATTAAATGTTAGTTATAGGAAATGATTATAGAAAATTTAAATTCCCACCGTCCGACTATTTGTACCCGCCTTTGTTAATTTCAAGCACCAGGTTAGGTCATGACAGCCATTGGGCGGCAACAACTCCAAACCCTAAGCAGGGTTTTGCCGATTCATCCTCCCTGCTGAGCTAGCATCCTCTTTGTTGTACTGGTCGGGTCTGTTCTACCCCTAACCCCCACGTCACTCTTCAATATCTGCATTTACACCTACCTAAAAACTGTTGTTTTGAGACCTTTTATTTCAAAGCAAATATAGAACTCTTCAAATTTGTTCATATATTTAATATTGATTCTTGCTTAAAAAATTAGAAAGATCAATTAAACGGTCATGATATGATAATGAACTACTTTTTGTTTCTCGGGTGAATTTAGGTTCTCTAGGACACCTTTTCTTTTATTTCACTTATTCAATATATTTTATCATTTCAAACTAATTTTAATTGTCAAATCTAACTTTTTTTCTTATTGGACATGTATTTCTATACAAAGAAATTATAATCCATATCCTTAATTTTATTAGAAAAAGTCTTACCATCCATCCTCTCAACCATTGTAAACACGTACCTCAATTTTAAATCTTTGCATAGTTATTTCATCTTCTATATAATACATTTGGTCCATATTATTGTCATTGGCCTCATTATTATAACATTTATAAGGTCTTGTATTCTGAATATTTCTACCACGTTGGTTCCTGATGTTGCTTGACTTAACATTGGTATTGCAATGTTTCAAATAATAGAAACTGTAGAAGCCCCGTCCCCAGGAAATAGAATCCAATACTAAAATCTAGTCGCAGAGATTAATTTTTTAGTGGAATATTAGTCATTATCCAAAAAAAAATCAAAATATAAAATTCAAAAGTGAAATTGATTTACATGGCACTCATTTTTTAGTTTCTCACCCTTTCTTCCTTTCTTTCTTTCTTTTTTCCCTAGTGGGAAGATCATGTTAGTATAAGTATTTTCCTCATGCTTTTTGCAACCTGATGGCTTGTGATCATTCTATCTTGCGATCACAAGTGATGGCCCTTTCTATTCATGAGCAATTATCTGTATATCCTTCCTAGGCGATTTATGTTGGCTTTCACATTTCATGCACTTTATTGATTTTCATTTTTTTGTAATTAATTTAGCCCTGAAGCATGTGCAGCAATCTTGTGGAAATCTTCTCAAGCAGCTCCAAAGGTATTCTGATATTATTTGCATAAATGCTGTTACAATACAGTAGAATGCCAGTTAACAATGCCAGTCATCATTGAAGGCAGCTCAGAAACTGAAGATCACAGCAACAGAGCTATGCAAGCTCAAAATTGCTGATGGGATTATCCCGGTATGCTCTTAAACGTTTTGTGAATTTTTTTTTTTGGACTTGTACTATTTGAATTATATGAATGCGTCTATATTTCCTTGTAGAGCAACCACTAGATTTTCAGATAGTTACTCCTATTGAATCTTTTATTAGCATGGACCATGAAGAGCAAACTTGCATATAGATGTATCTTGTGAGCTGGGCTTTTAATTTGGCTTGAAGATCACAGTTCACGAGAAAATTATATCAATTTTTTACTTGAATTGATCTCAGATAAAAGTCATCAATCTGAATAATGAGCGTACTTTGATTAGGATGAAAATTGAATCGCGCCTAGATTAGATCACACTATCTCACGCTCAGATTGGGAAGAATATCTTTTACGTATGAATGCGTATGCACATATTTATCTGTGTATTTTGATATGAATGAATGTATGTATGTATCTATCATTTATATATATATGAATCTATTAATATATGCGTGCATGCATATATTTTGGATTAATAATTTCCTTTAGGAGTTCAATAGTTAATCAAGGTTGGATCAATTTTTTGCTCGACTCAAACTCGGATCAAAGAAAATGGGTTTGGCTTGAATTGGATCCAAAGTCTGAGACAATCTTCAATTGAGATTGATTTCTTAACAACCTTATAAGTTGCCACAAAAGATTTTGTCAAGGATTTTATTCATATTTATTCCAAATCCAAATCTATTTTAATTTCTAATTGCTAAGGAAAAACCAACTTTCTTCCCTTAAGAGCCTCCTTGATGTATAAGCAAGCACTGAAAAGTAGTTAAAAAAGGGACTCAAATGTCAATTTTTTTAAGATAGCTATTTTAACTAGAGCTGTTTTTTAATATATAGGCCATGTTTTAGTTAGATTTATGAGTGATACTTCTTATGGACGTGGTTGCGTCTCTTGCGCGGGATGTGGAACGCAACAGTCTCCAACTGTCGAATCGGGACGGGGGCATGAAGTCTGAACCGGCTAATAGGACCGGTCTAGATGAGGGGTGGGAGGTTTGACTAGCCTCTTGCGGTTTGGGATTTGTCGCTCAACATAATGGGAACCCTCTTTTGTTGTCTAATATTATTTATAGGTGTTTTTTGTGTTGTAGGTTCAGTTTTTTGCTTTCAGATTTCTGTCAGGACAGACGTCAACGTTTTATTTTTTCTCCTACGGTATCAGAAGAAGAGAAGGTACTCCGGCTGTAAATCATCCCGAGATGGTGTTTATCATTGTTCTCTGCTTCCTACTTCCTACAGTCTCTTCTTCGTTGTCTTCGTTGTCATGGCAGCCTTCCAAACTGCCTCCGATTCATTGTCGACTAGTCCAGCCACCCTCTGCTTGTTGCCACTTCTTTTCCAGCCACTCCTCGTCGTCAGCCTTCCAAACTGCCTCTGGTTCATTGTCGACTTGTTCAGCCACTCTACCTCGCTGCTAGCCTTCCAAATTGCCTCTAGATCATTGCCGATCAATCCAGCTGCTACCCCTACTTGTTGTCGCTTTTCCGGCTACCTCCCACATGCTACCACCCTCCTTCCAACTACCTCCAATCCATTTTTAGCCTTACTTCCCCTTCAACCCCAACACCTTCATTTTCGCTTTCAGCCGTGTGTTTGTTTTCTTCTAGTCCTAAGTGTCTTTAATTTTAACCCTATTTATTTTTTGAGTAATAATATTTGATTTCCCTATTATTGTTTGAGTTAACTCTGGTATTGTTTGGCATCAGAGCTAATTTTTCCTAGTCCTATCCTAGAATTTCTAACATCCCCCCTAAAATCACTCCCTCCCCTTTCAAAAAGAAAAAAATCTTTTCCCCCATCCCACACGCCCCCTCTACCTATTTAGACCCATAAGCTTAAACATTGCCTCCAAGGAGACAATTGCTAGATCTGACCAGAAATCTACCATAGACAACATACAACGACTACTCTATCAAGTGTTATATCGAATCAATGCCAATGAGGAAAGAAATCAGGGCGGAATTATTGTCAACCATAATAGTGAAAGAAGAACACATGAATCCCTTCAGTAGTAATGAATCCAGTCAAGAAGAAGACAAGTCACAACACTTTGGGGTGTTGTATTAGTGGTGGCCTAGAGATGAGGTGCCTACTAGAGGAGATGTAGTCTGTTAGAGGATGTAGAGATGGAGCGTCTGCTAGAAGATATAAAGATGATGCTATTGGAGGGTACATTGATTTGGGGATGAAGGTGGACTCTTCCGAACTTTGAGGGGAGTGGATTCAGATGATTTTCTCAAATGGATGCAGAGTGTTGAGTGGATCTTTGAATCTAAGGATGTGCCCGATGACAGAAGAGTGAATCTCACCACCATCAAGCTAATGAAGAATGCTTCTTTGCAGTGTGAGAACTTGGAGAGAGAGAGACAGAGAGAATGACGTGACATAATCACTTTAGAGAAAATGAAAGCAATGCAATGAAAATACTTGCCACCTCACTACCGCAAGGATGTTTTCTTGAAGCTCCACTTTCTGGAACATGAGCTATTGGTGGAGTACACGATGGAGTTTATGTTGCTCAAGCTGAAATGTGATTTTATATAACCAAGGAACACCCCATAGCCAAGTACTTGGGAGGCCTGAAGCCCACCATCAGTAATGTGGTTCAACTGTAATCTCATTAAACACTGGGATCTGCAGACCTTAGCACTGAAAGTGGAGAGACAATAAAAGTATAGCAGACAACCCGTAGTTGGAGACATTAGTAGGAGCACTCCTCAGGGAGTTGAGAAGATTGATCATGATAAAGAAAAAGTCACTCAATGAGAAGAAGTTCAAGAAGAATAACATGCCCATTACAGTCCCAGCCAGGAAATGCTTCAGATGTCATGGATTTAGGCACATCGCCTCTAGTGGCCTGATAGACCGAGTTATATCCTTTACCGAGCAAGGTGTAATGGAAGAAGTGAGCGACAAAGAGGCGACAAAAGAACAAGGTGAGGAGTACCAGCTTCCACTAGATGAGGGTGAGATTTTGGTGGTTCGACGAGCCCTTTAGACTGAGGCTACAAGGGAACTGCAGTGGCTTTACCACAATATATTCTACACCCATTGCACTCTGAAAGTAAAGATATATAGTCTCATCATCTATGGAGGGAACAACATGAATATGGTGTCTACACATATGGTGGGCAAGTTAAGCCTCATGACTCAGAAACATTCCCAACTATACTACCTAATGTGGTTAAGGAAGAAGAATAAAGTCTGCATTGACAGGAAGTGCCTCATTAAATTTTTGATTGAGAGTCAGTTGCAGGACGAAGTTTGGTGCGAAGTGGTGCTCATTGATGTCTGCCATCTGTTGTTAGGGAGACCGTTGCGGTTTGATTGCTCGACTTAACCTTACAGCTGTAGGAACAACTACTCCTTCACCAAAGGTGGTAAGTCCATAGTTCTTCTATCTTTGTCAGATTCCCACGTGCTGCTCCCCTCCTTCCTGCCTCCTCCAACCCTTTTTTAGCCCCTACTTCCCCTTAAACCGCAACAACTTCATCTTTGCCCTTAGCCTTAGTTGAGTTGTGTTGTGTCTTTGTTATTTCTTAGTTCCAAGTGTCTTTGATTGTAACTCTATTTGCTTTTTCAGTAATAATATTTGTTTTTACTTCTATGGTTTGGGCTAACTCGAGTATCACATATGGGCACTTATTCCCATAAATTATCGCTTCCATTTCCTGGAGAGCACTAATGATTAAAGAGATTGCTTAGGCTTGTGTTTTAGGTATATATTTTGTATTTTGATGTGAACTTAATTGATTGAAGAATGATTTGGATGATGGAAATACACTCAATCAAGATAGCATGGTTTTATCATCATGAGAATAACAGTGAATCTACTTTGTCACATTCAGTATGTTAAAAATCATAATTTTCAAGGAGCTTAGTTAGCAATTCTGAATTGCCTCCTCTAAGGTATCCAACGTAGGTTGGTATAAATATATATGTGCCAAAAATTGTTGATCCTAAAAATTTCATTGAATGGTTTGAACGGATGCAACATAGCTGTTTGAAATTTAGAGATATTATAATTAAATTTGGGTGTGAACTATGTCAACCGTGCTAGGCTCATAAATGAGCTTGCAAGCCATATTTATCGAGCTCAAATGCCATCCTTGAGCTCGAACTGCTCATTAATTAAGGGGTTGTTTGGTTTGTTGAAAATGAAATCTGATGAAAATGTTTGCAGAATATTATGATTACAATATATTTGAAATACTTTCGAGTTGTTTAATTTATTGTAAGATAAATGTATGATTTTATATTTTTTGTTTGATCTGAAGTAGATTGAAAATAATGTATTTCCAAATATATTTTTTTTCGTTTAGTGGTTGGGGGGCTGGAGGTGACAAGCAGCCAACATTAGTGGGTTGGTGGGATGCGCTGCAAACAACTGGCGGCTTGGTGTGGGGAGGTGGGGGGGTCTCGAAGGGAGGCGGTTGGCGGCTGACAGCAGTGGGTTAGTGGGGACGACGGGCTGCCAACAAACTGAGTGGGGGCAGGTGGTGGCTGCAGCAATAGGCTGGCCGCAGCAACGGTGGCGACAAACTATGGCAGTAGGGGCAGGTAAACTACAATGGTGGCAGGCGGCGATAGCTATGATGGTGGTAGGCGACAAAGACAATAGGTGGCCGCAGTTGCAGTAGCTATGGGCAACCGATGGTTTGCCGATTGCATTTTACATGAACGGTATAATTCATATTTGGCAAAATTGGCTTAATTCTAAATTCAGCCAAAATGAACTACGATGTAAACTTCAAATTTATTTATACTTTATTTTGTTTATTTAATTCTTCATTCCAAACACAATTTTTTCAAATCATGGCAAAAGAATTACAATATATTATAAATTCACTCAACCAAACAACCCCTAACTCATTGGCATGCACTAAACCACACACACACATGCAAGGCGCACACACGCACCCACGTAGTGCACCTATACTCTAAAACCTAAAATAAATATTTATCTTTGTAGCCTAGTCCTCTACCTCTGTAGAACTGTCCGCTCCTTGTTCCACCATTGATGCCCCTCTCCTCCGACACCATCTTCATTTCATCTTTTATTTCTCTAGTGTCTTTGATGCCTTCATCATTGAAATCTGCTGACTTCAGCAGAGACTTGCGGACATTGAGGATGAAACCAATGGGGACTTCCTCCCGATGGTGACAGGGAAAGTTGAAGAGGCGAAAGGATCGAGAATTTCAACCCTTTCCAAATGGAGGATTTTAGTGATNAGCCGATGGTTTGCCGATTGCATTTTACATGAACGGTATAATTCATATTTGGCAAAATCGGCTGAATTCTAAATTCAGCCAAAATGAACTACGATGTAAACTTCAAATTTATTTATACTTTATTTTGCTTTTTTATTTCTTCATTCCAAACGCAATTTTTTCAAATCATGGCAAAAGAATTATAATATACTATAAATTCACTCAACCAAACAACCCCTAACTCATTAGCATGCACTCACAACACACACACATGCAAGGCGCACACACACACCCATGTAGTGCACCTATACTCTAAAACCTAAAATAAATATTTATCTTTGTAGCCTAGTCCTCTACCTCTGTAGAACTGTCCGCTCCTTGTTCGACCATTGATGCCCCGCCCCTCCGGCACCATCTTCATTTCATCTTTTATTTCTTTAGTGTCTTTGATGCCTTCATCAATGAAATCTGTTGACTTCAGCAGAGACTTGCAGATATTGAGGATGAAACCAAGGGGGACTTCCTCCCGATGGTGACAGGAAAGTTGAAGAGGCGAAAAGGTCGAGAATTTCAACCCTTTCCAAATGGAGGATTTTAGTGATGAAGAGGAACTGTCATTGTGTTACAGAATCTAGTATCAGAGGAGGCTTAGAGATGAGACATCATTTGGAGGAGACAGAAACTTCGGAATAAAGATGGAGCTACTAGAGCTCGATGGATGTATGGATCAGATGATTTTACCAAATGGCTACGATCAATTGAGATAATCTTTGAGTATAAAGAGGTGTGAGAAGATAAAAAGATGAAACTTGGGGCTATCAAATTGAGAAAGTGAGCCCCTTGTAGTGGTAAAATTTGCGGAGGCAAAGGAAAAGAGAAGGCAGTGATAGGATTTCCAAGTGGGAAAAGATGAAGAAAGCAATACAGATAAAGTACCCCCCATCCCACTACCGCCAAGGTATGTTTTTGAGACTCCCTCCTGCAGTAAGGAGACCCATCAATAGAGGAGTTCACGGTGCAGTTTGACCAGTTACAGTTGAAGTGTGATTTGGTTGAGCCGGAGGAACACACTATAGACCGTTATCTAAGGGACCTGAAGCTTGCTATTAGCAATGTGGTTCAGCTGCAACCTTATTGGTCACTTGGAGTCTCGAACTTAGCATTGAAAGTGAGAAAACAACAAACAACCATCAGTCAGGAAACCGCTCACAATTGGAGAAACCAACAAAAGTACGTCTTAGGGAGTTGAGAAAACTGGTTTGAATAAGGGTGAAACCACCCCCAGTGAGAAGAAACCTAAGAAGAGTAGCACACCTACTACACTACTCGTTAGAAAATGCTTCAAATGCAGCGAATTAGGCACATCGCCTTCAACTACCCAACGAGTTTACTGAGCAGGATGCTGTGGAGGAGATTAGCGACGAGGAGATAGCTGAGGAAAAATGTGAGGTTTATCATCTTCCATTGGATGAATGCGAGGCGATTGTGGTTTGACAGGTACTACAGATCGAGTATATGGGGGATTCTCAGTGGCTTCATCACAAAATATTTTACACCTGTTGCACCGTGAACGGGAAGATATGCAATCTTATCATTGATGGAGGAGCACTAAGAACATGGCGTCTACATAGATGGTGGAAAAGTTGAGCCTTATGATGCAGAGACACTCCTAGCTATATTCTTTAACGTGGTTGAAGAAAAAAACAAGATCAGCATTGACCGGAGGTGTCTAATGGAATTTTTGATTGGGAACCAGCTACAGGATCATGTGTGGTGCTCCTTGGTCCTCATGGATGACTGTCATTTTATTGGAAAGACCGTAGCAATTTGACGGTAAGACTCAACATAACTGATTTAGAAACATCTATTCTCTTACCAAGAATGTGGAGCGCATTGTCCTTTTACCCTCAGTGAATCACGGGATCGCAAGCTGTTATGATTTGGCGCAGGGCTTGGAATTAACCAAGGCGGGAACGAATGGTCGGCATGGCTAATTAAAATTTTGATTTCTATTTTCTATAACTAGTTATTAATAAAATGAAAAAACCACTAATTAAATGAATTAAAGTTGTATATTAAAATTTACTTCGTTATTGGTTGTGTGCGTCTTCTATACACGTTTTATCTTTTATCGCTCATCTTTTAATTAGTTAAATTAACCAGAAAAGTTTAGAAATAACAGTGAGCCGAAAAAATTCAGTGAATACTTATACTTTTAAACTACAACAATGCAAAGGAAAAGAAAAACAATATGCATGTCACTTAAGCTTTTTAGTAAATCAATAAAATATTTGATACTAATCAAAGAACTTTTTGTACAATAACATATCAATATCATACTATTTGTTCAACTATTACAGGAGCATCGTCTAAAGATTGTGTCAATTAAGATAATTTAATTTCAATATCTTTTTCTATAAAGTGTACGGGTACCTTAGTGTTCCTCCACTGATACTATCAATGAGTGACTCCATTATAGTTAGACATGCACATACAAGCTCGTCGCATTCAATTCAATATACTATATATAACATGCATGATATTAAGTAACTACAAGCATTCCTAAGAATGTGATAAATAAAGTAAATATATAAATTAAAATAAAGTTAGTGTAAATATCATTGTCTACTAATGTATTAAAATCGAGAAGAACCAAAGCATTATCATAGATTAAAAGTACAAATAGTCACCATAAATACGGATGATTTTCTTTGCTTTTAATGTTTATCTCCACTTCCAAGTTACCAACTATAATATATAAAATATCAAATTACTAAATTTTATTTTATTATTATTATTATTATTATTATCAATGAGCAATTTTTATTTTATTATTTAATTAAATTTCAATACCTGAACTTTAAGTTTAATTGTTGAAATTAATACTTATAATAATTTTATTAATTTAACAAAAATACTTTTTTTTTCCTTACTTTCAATGCCCTTTCACGAATCAAAGTGAAACTACTCTAGGTTGAATCTCAATTTCCTTAACCCCCATTATTAATAATTTATAATATACTTAATTCATTTAATTAAAACCCTTACCTCTCCCAAAAACTCGGCCTGACTCTGCTCCCGCACGCTTCGCCTCTTCCCTTTCTTCTTTTTCGGCTTGATCGCACATGATTGAATGTCACTGTGCATGAGGAATCTTTTTCCACACTCGTCACCTCCATTGCTCAACTGCGACATCACCTTCTTTGTTAGGGCTCGGTTGAAGCCCTCTACTGTGCTCCTTTTGCCCTAGTGGCACTCACCGCAACTATTGAAGCCCACACGATACCAACCTTCTCCTATCATCAGTCGTAACCCCAAACCCCCCTCACATTTGTTGTCACCACCTCCCCCCCCCAACCCACATCTGCAACTGCGTTCCCAGCCCTCCACTCCTTCTAGGGCTGCTGCCAACCACTGTAACGATTCCTTTGCCTTCCCATTGCGGCCAAAACCATCTTCCAACTACTCGACTATCACCGCCACCTCTTACCAACATACCTACCTGCTGGCCAGCCGCCACCCACCCCTTGGCCGTCACCCTAGGGTGTCTTGTTAGGCTTGTTATCATTTATTTTCTGTTTCGAAGGGTCATCATTGTATTTTATTTGGATTTCAACAATAGTATTATATTTATTTTATGGTTTGGGTTACCTCCGGTATCAATGCATGTCCCGCCAGCATTTGTTGACGGGTGTTGGATGGTTCATAGGCTTATTAGTCTTATGTGGAAATATTAAAATTATCAAAGTATAAGTATGTTAATTTCCTTAGCTAATATTGTGTGAGGTGACTACATTTTTCAACATTTTCATGCAAATATAACCATTCATTTTTCTTATTATGCAATTCACATTTGTAAAGAACATTGCAGTGTACAAATATATGTAATTGAGATATAACATGAAGACATGCGCTCTGATAAGAATAAGAATGGTCATTTTGCATGGTCATTTTGCATGAGAGAGATAAAGTATTATAAAGTATGCAATTCTATAGCAACAATTCTTATAACGATCATGAACCATAATCATATTTTGTAAATACATTGGGTTTATAAGTGATGAAGTCTTACACAAATTTAGATGTACGAAGAACACTTTAAGTTCTTACGGTTTTGAATTAAAAACTTTACATCACTTTGGTACTCCATCTTAGCATGGATTGATACTTGTTCTTACGTTTATTACCTCCTACACTAAGTAAATCTATAATAAATTGCAAGCTTCAAGAATGATTCTTAAAATATAGGGCTAAATCATTTAAGTATTTGCTAGTTCCATTTACCATTTATCTTAATATAAGTCATATAACGTTGTAACTTAGATTATATACATTTAAACTCAATAACCATGATTGTAAAGATTCAAAATATTAATTAATATTAATATTAATAAGATTAATTAATTATAAATTTATAGAAGTTAAGTTTTCTGGATAGCATGTTTGAAGCTCTAATTAAAGAAAATATTTATCATATGACTTCATGTAGACTATAATAAAATTATCAATTAATGCAAATCAAACCTCAATGTACATTGGAACATATTTTATGTTCTTTAGCAATGTTAAGTTCTCCATGTCAATAATTTCCAAAGCTTAAAATTGATTTTTTCAATTGGGAAAAAAAGTGATGTGCTACTAATATTAATTCCTTTTAATTAATTTAAAGAATTATTTTAATAATAAAAATATATAGTGATTGAGAAGAAGATTTAGATAAGGGTTTGCCTAAATTCCATAAATAATTTTTTATAATTACTTCTAGGTATAAATTTGATAAGCTTCTTTTGAAAACCTTAGTTCTATCCCTTTCATAGTTTATTCTTCTTTTAAAAAATGAACTACAATCAGATGGTTGGAGTTTACTATTTGATAAATTTTGCGTGCGCGCGCGTGCAAATGCGACAAATTTTAGTGTGCAACATCATTTGCTGGTATTTCTTGGCCTCAATGCATGCATGGAGCTAAATTAGGGTTGTGCATATGAAGCTTTTTAGAATTAAGCTACTTTTAAACATCGAGGTTCTTTTTGGTGTAACAATTCAATTTTTATTTGAAACTCCTAAGCTAAACATGTTCTTAAGAGAGCACTTATGGGATGATTGACTTGTGGGAAGTCACACCAATGGTATAAAATCATGAATTCATTGGGCCAAAACAAACAATATCTCAATGTTTGAGAGTTCGGGCTATCATAAATGATATTAGAGCATTCCACCAGCCCCACAATGGCACCAACTACCATACATGATCAAGTGTTATAATATGGAAGCCGCCTTTGAACCTTAATTAGGATGAAGTGCTACATGATGGGAGGCACTTCTCGAATCTATAGCCACCTATAGAATTTTATCTTCTTGATGAATGGTTTTGTGTTGAGAATCAACTAGTTATATTGGGGAGATTGTGAATCTCCTTAAGCAAAATAAAGCTATATTCTTAAGCATAGAGGCAAAAGCTATATTCTTAAGCAATGATGCACCTTTTGGTGTAATGATTGGATTTTCACTAGAAACTTCAAAGTTAACCGTGTTTGCACGAAGCAATTTAAGGATGTCTGACTGCTTGTGAAATTATAGTAATGGGAAAGGTTATTAAGCCAAAATAGATAATATCTTTGATGGTTTAGAGTTCAAACTAATACTCTACAAACATATTAACCTTTTTTTTCTTGTGGTGGACAACCTTACCATTACTATTCCTATTTCTTGCAACAATTATAACAAGTTGTGATGATATCCTAAAACTAATGCTATACTGGCACCTAAGATGGTGAAGCTTACATTTAGTTAAAGGCATGCATGCATGAATGATTGTGCAATTGGTTTACATTTTTTGTTTGTATGCTTGGCTGACAGGATATGATTATCATGGATGACTTACTGCTGCAAAAAGTTCTGTTACTTCGATCTTTCAGTTTATTATTACATTAGCTTATTTAAGGTATTTAAATAATTAACTTGAAAATGTTTAAAGACGTATTTACCTGATTTTTCTTTTAATTTAGCAGCATCCATATTCAATTAATTGCAACAGATTCTAATGGAAGAATGAGAAATTGTAATTCTGCTTGATCATTATCTACATAATTATTTGAACCTTGTTAAAAATTTGTGCTTGTAATTTTGCCGCGAATAATTTTAACAATGATAGTTGCTGTATGGTGATGATAACTGAAAGGAAAATTTGCAGCACATAATTATTATGTATTTACACTTCTCACACCTAAATTTTCATATTTACATACATAACATTTTGATGCTTTAAATCTATAATGAAGAGGTGTTTTCACTTTTTGTTGAGAATTTAAGGCAAAGAAAAATAAGAACGACACAAATTTAGAAGAACACGAAGAGATTTAACGAGATTAGGCAAAGATGCTTACGTTTTTGGGAGCAGAGCGACGACTTTCTTTCAATATTCATAAAAGAGTACAAAATACAGAATATGAGATAATACCTAGTGTTACATATAGACCTATTTTTATAACCCTAAAAAAACAGTAAAGGAAACCTTGGGTACAATATGTAATTATCAAATTACCCATGTACCACACCCCCAACCCACATAAGGAAACTCCCCTGATTTGGACATAATCTTCTGCTCTGCTCCGCCCCGCTACAGAATTTGTCCCTTTATGGTATATGAGTCATATCTAACAAATCTTCACCTTGACGAATATCCAGCTCTTTAAGAGCAATACGTCATGGAGTTTCTTACATACCAGAAGTTGGTTGAGCCACCATGCTTCTCTAGCAATGCAAACATTCAACAAGTCCAAACAATGCAAGAATTTGTTGATAGTAACTGGCTTGGTCAACATATTAGCTGCATTCTCATCAGTATGAACTTTCTGCAACAGTATCTCACCAGAAGCAATCAATTTTCTGATCTTGTGATACCTGACATCAATGTGCTTGGTTATCGCACGGTACATCTGGTTCTTAGCTAGATAAATAGCACTATGACTGTCACAATGCAACTGAACTCCACCTTGCTCAACGCCCAGTTCCTTTACTAGCCCAGCAAGCCATAAAGCTTCTTTTGCAGCTTCAACTACTGCCATGTACTCAACTTCAGTTGTAGATAATGTCATAATAGACTGAATTGTTGATTTCCAACATATAGGCCATCCACCAAGAGTAAACACATACCAGTTGTATACCTTCTGTCTTCCAAATCACCTGCATAGTCTGAACTGAAGGATCATTCTGCTGACTGCCAAAAATAATTCTATGACCTACAGGACCCTCAGATATCTGAAAATCCACTTGACTACTTCTCAATGTCGCCTTCCAGGTTTAGCCATGTATTAGCAGACTTGACTAACAACATGAGTCAAATCAGGACGAGTACATACCACTGCATACATCAAGCAGCCAACTGTATTGGCATATGAAACTGCCATATCTTCGATTTCTGTATCTGTTTGAGGACACTGTTATGAAGAAAGCTTAAAATGATTTGCCAATAGAGTGCTTACAGGCTTTGTTTTGCTCATCTCAAACCTGTCCAACACTGTCTCAACATAGCATTGTTGAGATAAACATAATCACCTTTAGCTTCTGTCTCGATGAATCTCCATTTCAAGAATCTTTTTCGTAGGACCCATATTTTTTATGTCAAATTTCTGACTCAATAAAGCTTTCAAACCACAGACATCATTCATATTCTTTGCATCAATCAGTATATCATCAACATACAGTAACAGAAAAATAATAGAGCCTTCATCAAGGCTCTTCACATAAACACAACAATCATACTCACATCGCTTGTAGCCAATCTGAATCATGTAGGAGTCGAACCACTTATACCATTGTCTTGGAGACTGTTTTAACTCATACAACGATTTTTTTAACCTGCAAACCAGATGTTTCTGTCCAGCTTGAGGGAACCCTTCTGACTGCTCAATGTAAATTTGCTCCTCCAGATCACCATGCAAAAAAACAGTTTTAACATCTATCTGCTCCAAATGTTAATCCCAAAAGGCTATTAATGCAATCACTACCCTGATTGAAGTATGTCTGACCACAGGAGAAAAGATTTCATCATAATCTATCCCATTTTGCTGTGAAAATCCCTTTGCTACCAGTCCAACCTTGAACTTTTCCCATTCTTTTTCTGATACTGCTGGTTTTTATTTTGTAGACTCACTTGCAATCAATAGTCTTCTTTCCCTCAGAAAGCTGAACTAGCTTTCAAGTGCAGTTTTTTCGCAAAGACTCCATCTCCTCAACCATTGCACCCATCTATTTCTCTTGCACATGGCTAGTGATAGCTCCTTGAAAAGTGGCTGGATCATCGCTGCTGATGAGGAGTGCACAATAAACCAAGTCTTTATAAGCCAATATGCTAGGAGGCCTTATATTGGTGCGTCTCTGTTGGTCTCTGGCTAGATTATAATTCTGCAGATCATCTGAAATAGAATCACAAAGTGTTGGATTTGAACCTTCAACCCTCTCAGTTGTTTCTGGATGTTGTTCTAGATCCATATACACTGCATCTGAACTGGAATTATTCTCTTGCACATTGTCTTAAATCTGCTGGAACATGGACTGTTCATAAAAAAATTATATCTCTGTTAATCACCATATTCTTTACAATCGGAACTCAAAACTTGTATCATTTCACACCTTTCTTATAGCCTAGAAAGGTGCACTTTTTGGATTTTGCATCAAGTTTTGATCTTTCATCTCCAAGTATATGCACATAAGTAAGACCACCAAAAATCCGTAAATGATCGAAATTAACTGGATTACATGTCCATATCTCTTCTGCGACCTTGCCACCCAACGATGTCTGAGGTGATTTATTGATATAATAACATGTCATATTCACAGTCTCTGCCCAGAAACTTTTAGGAAACTCTGCATTTAGTCTCAAACATCTTGCCCTTTCAGTTAAGGACGTGTTCATCCTTTGTCATACCATTCTGCTGTGGTGTCTTGCGCACTGAAAAATATCTCTGAATTTCATGCTCCTCACAGAACTTCTGAAACTGCGAATCTGTGTACTCCGTGTCATTATCGCATTTCAAATACTTGATCTTTCTGCAGTTTGATTCTCCACCTAAGTTTTCCACAACTTGAATTTAGAGAACTTTAGATTTCTGCTTCAAGAAATACACCCAAATTTTCTTGCAGAAATCATCAATAGATGTAACAAAATACTGAGATCCTCTCAATGACGATTCCCTGGTAGGGCCCCATACATCAGAATGCACATAATCAAGAATCTCTTTAGTTTTATGTTTTTCAGTCATAAAACTTACTCTAGTATGTTTTTCAAGAACACAAAACTTATAAAGATCGAGCTTGCGGCTTTTAACGTCATGCAGCAGGTTTCCTCTATGCAATTCTGTCATCCGAGGTTCACTGAGATGACCCAGACGCATATGCTATAGCTTTGTACTATCATCATCTGACTCTACAGAATGAACTCCACCTACAACTGTGCTCCCCAATAGTTTATAGATATTACCTGCAGTTAATTTTTCCTTCATCACAGTCAGTGCACCCTTAACAATTCTGATGGTTTCTCTATCTTCATATACCTTAGAAATAAAACCATTATATGTAAAGTGCCCAAGGAAATCATTTTTTTTTTCATATCTGGAATGTCTGACATCACATAAAGTTTTAATTATACCATCATACATCTTAATTCTAACTTCTCTAATACCAACAATATTGCAGCATCTATCATCACCTAGATAAACTAAGCCAGAATTAGTTGACCTGTGTGAAGTAAACCACTTCTTGTTAGGTGTTATGTGATAAAAACATCCTGAATCAAGAATTCATGCATCCGTGAACTGAGTTGATGAAACTGAAAGTATATCATCATCACTGCAATCAGAATTGTCACTCTCCACCGCATTTATAGACTTTGATGATGCATCACCTTTCTCCCCAGTCTGTTTCTTCAGCTTTTGACAATCTCTGTTCATATGACCTGACTCTGCAATTGTAACAATGAATTGTCTTTTTGTCTTTGGATTTGGATTTAGAATTTCGCCTTCTAGAATCCTCCTTATCTTTCTTCCTTCCACGATTCTGCTTGCTCTTAACATTTAAACTGTCTCTATGAGAGCATTCCCTGCATTCTGCTTCCGTTGGTTGTGAGTCAAGAATGCTGCAGTAATTTCATCAATTTTGATAGTTTCTTTTCCATATGTAAGAGTAGTCACCAGGTGTTCATAGGAAGAAGTCAATGAACACAACAAAATCATCGCTCGATTTTCATTCTCAATAGTCACATCAAGCCGTGATAAATCTGTGAGTATTTGATTGAAGCCATTAACATGCTGCACCATATCAAAACCTTCTTGCTTCTTCAGCCCATACAACTTTTGCTTCAGATATAATTTATTCGTCAAAGATTTAACCATAAACTGAGTTTCCAATTTCTTCCATATCTCCCCTGGAGATTTCTGATACATCATCTGTCAGACATAAACATATGGTTGTTGTCGCTCGTTATTGCAATTCTTCCCAATCTTATCATCCATGTCATCTGGTTTTGCTGCCCGCAAAGCTTTCAAGGCTCTCTGTTGAACCAACAAATCTTTTGCTCTTGTTTGCCACAATCCAAAATTACCAGTTACATCGAATTTTATCACCTCGAATTTTGCACCAGAAATTGTTATTTGAAATTGATCTTGCTACAAAAACTTCTGCAAATTCCTCAGCAAATCCTTGCTCAGAATCTTTTCAAAAAGAAAAAGAAGGATTGAAAGAATTCCCTTAATTAAGTTGTCTTAATTAAGTTTTCCAAAAAAATAACTGATTTCTTTTTTAAAAGAAAAGATTGAAATATTTTCTTAGTTAAGCTTTCTTAATTAAGTCCCGATTAATTAAAATATTTCCTTTAATTAACTAAGTTTAAAAAATTTTCCTTTTTTCCGCAAAGGAATAAAATAAGAACTTCAAATTTCCTTCTCCGCAAGCAAAAGAATAAAATCCGAACTTGATTTACTTTCAATTTTCTTCCCCAAAGAAAAGAATTCTGAGCTTCTAATTTTCGCCTCCAATTCCCTCCAATCTTCGGCCTCCCGCAAAGGAATAAAACCAATTTTCGCCTCCAAACAAAGAAATCAGAGCCTCCAGCAATGGAAAGGAAATCGCCTTCTCGGAAAAATCCCAATTACACCTTCACGCCCAGCAGCCTTTCGCGGCGAACCGCCTTGCCGTCTCCGCGCAGGAACCACTTTAATCGTGCAGAAGCTCCCCTGCTCGCCGAATGTCGCGAGTCCCTCGGCTTGGTCGCGATCCTCCCCTGTGAAATTGCCGCAACCCTCCTCTTCGCACCGAACTTTCGATGATCGTCTTCCTGCGAACTTCGAATTGCGCTGAATCGGACGCCTAACCGCTGAACTCGTCGGTGAAAATCTTCTTTGTTTTTGTGCCGCCCAAATTTTCATTCCCTGCCTTAGAACCTCGCTCCGATATCACTTGTTGAGAAATTAGGGTGAAGAAAAATAATAACGACACAAATCCAGAAGAACACAGAGATTTAACGAGGTTTGGCAAAGATGCCTACGTCCTCTGGTGCAGAGCGACGACTTTCTTTCAATATTCAGAAAAAAAGTACAGAATATAGAATATGAGATAATACCTAGGGTTACATACAGATTTATTTTTATAACCCTAGAAAGAATAGTAAAGGAAACCTTGGGTACAATATGTAATTACCAAATTACCCCTATATCACACCCCCAACACACATAAGGAAATTTCACTGATTTGGACAGAATCTTCCGCTCCACTCTAGAATATCCCTTTATGGTATATGAGTCATATCTAACGCTTTTAAAATGTGATAATAGTGCTATTTTTTATGTGAAATTTAAGATTTGAGTGTTGTGTGTAAATATGAAAGTTTAGCTGAGATATATGCAAATACATAAAGAATTGTATGCCATATGTGTAAATGCCCCTAACCGAAAATAAACTAGAGTAGCACTTTATTGTGAAACTGACCAATAATATATTGTCCAATGAAATGTAGATGAACGAATACTTTATACACGGGCTAAGTTTTTCGTCTACCCTCGTTGAAAATTGTAGACGATCAGCTAAACCCTATTCTGTGGGTAAGCATTGCTCATACTACATCTCTTTCTGTTAAATTCTCCACTGCACTTTTGCACATGACATTTTATGTTCAATAAATTATCTCGGTTGGCTTTCTGATTAAGCTGCGGACTGCATGGCTTCAAATGAGTTTTTTTTGAGTTAGCAATAGTGTCGTTCAGGCTGTGAGGATGTTATTGTTGGTTATTAAAAGAGAACCAAAAATGTTGATGTTGAGATGGCTGTATATTGTTATCATGACCAATATCAGGTTCTCATGTATCAAGGGTCTGATTTTTTAATCTTCTTTTTTTGTTTTTTTTGGCCTTTGTGTTCTTCCTTGCCAGCATTTATGTTTAGTGCTGCATGTTCTTCTTAGCCTTCATATTAATTTTAGATCCCAGCCTTTCTTGTGTAATCTCTGGTTTTTTTTTGTTATACACATAGAGGACCGAGGAAGCACTAGTGAGGCTTGGCTAGGAAGCTACTGAATTCATTTGGAAAGCTGATCGGCACGTTGTATATTTCTTGTTAGGAACAATGGAAATAACTAGAACTAAAAGCAACCCATAACATGAATCAACACTTGGGATGATAATGATGTTAATGGCAACAAGAAAAGACCTGGATAAAACGAACCATAAATCCTTGAATCTTTTGTTCTAAGATCTATCTTTTGTGAAGGGCATAGGGCCATGGGTTGCATTGGGTCTTTGTCATTAGTCGCCATACCTTTCTTTATAAACTGGCCGATATCTTTGTCTTCTGTGCTTTTTGTTTCCTTTCTCTGTATGTTCAAACGGATTTATGTAATGGATAATACAATGAAACATGGTGTTTTTTGGCAATTTTTTATTTTTATAAATGGTTGTGTGGATCGCAGGAACCCCTTGGTGGTGCACACGCTGATCCAACTTGGACTTCACAACAAATTAAACTTACAGTTACAAGGGCCATGAAGGTGCGTATTCATAGGTAACTTTCATTTATGGAATATTGAATCAGTTGTCTTTTACTCCCTTTCTTCTCCTTCTTTATATTGTATTAGTCAGCTTCTTGGGTGAGTGGAGATGTATGCTGGTTTTATTTCTCTTCTTATGTGCTCCCATTGTACACTTGAAATTAATTTCGTGGCTACAAAATAGACTTACAAGAATAAACTTAGGAGTTGTGTTGTGTAACATGAGGATTGTTGCCAGCTTAATTTTGTACTCAGAAAAAAAAAGAGAAATGAAAATGAAAATTAGAGNGGAGAGAAATGAAAATGAAAATTAGAGAATTTGTTGCTTCATCATAAATATATTTCCCTTGATTCAACCAATGCGAACTATAAATTTTTTTTTAATATAATAGGATAAAATTTGGGGAAAAATAAGCAGTGGCATATAGACATTGTCAGAAATCTCAGACATCCATAGGATAACTCAAAAGATTTAATTAAAGAATTGCTTATGAAATACCCTAGATTGAAACAATTCAATGAATTTTATCGATGCTATTGGTCAAAATGCATACATATCTACTAGAAACTTTGGCCTCTTCCGCAAACTCTTTTTTTATCATTTTCCTTATTGGCAGAATGCAACTGCTTTTTGTTCATCGTAGATAATGAATAGAGTAGTGCAATTTCTCCGTCACTCAGTTCGTCTCCTTGAATAAGCGAAAGTTATTTTAGAAATATGAATGATTTATAATGGATTCATTAATGAAGGTCAATTTGAAGCACATAATCAGCCAGAAAGTGTTCAATTGTAGAAATTTTTAAAATGTGTACAAACATAAAATGGCTACTTGATCATAGGGACCTATATAATTTATTCCTAATTTTATATAAGTAAGATTTACTATTGAGTCAAATTTTGTGTTTAAACATTTGATGTCAGATGATGGAGCAATGAGATCTTTATATAGTTTTATTGATTTTCAAAATACTTATAATGTTATAATAATTTAGTGAGCTTTACAAAAAATGAAATCGTCAAATATAATTGGAAGCACATAATCAGCCTGAAAGTGTTCAATTGCAATAATTTATAAAATGTTTACAAACATGAAATGGCTACTTGATTTTAGGGACCTATATAATATACTCCTAGTTTTATATAAGGAATATTTACTATTGAGGCAAATTTTGTGTTTAAACAATTGATGTCAGATGATGGAGCAATGAGATCTTTATATAGTTTTATTGATTTTGAAATACTTATAATGCTATAATAATTTAATGAGCTTTACAAAAAATGTGTTCAATTATAGGAATTTTTAAAAGGTGTACAAACATGAAATGACTACTTGATCTTAGGGACCTATATAATTTACTCTTTTCCTTAGTTTTATATAAGGAAGATTTACTATTGAGACAAATTTTTTGTTTAAACAATTAATGTCAGATGATGGAGCAATGAGATCTTTATATAGTTTTATTGATTCTGAAAATACTTATAATGTTATTAATAATTTAGAGAGCTTTACAAAAAATGAAATCGTCAAATATAATTTGAAGCACATAATTAGCCTAAAATTGTTCAATTGTAGGAATTTTTAAAATGTGTACAAACATGAAATGACTCCTTGATCTTAGGGACCTATATAATTTACTCCTAGTTTTATATAAGGAGGATTTACTATGGAGGCAAATTTGGTGTTTAAACAATTGATGTCAGATGATGGAGCGATGAGATTTTTATATAGTTTTATTTATTTTGAAAATATTTATAATGTTATAATAATTTAGTGAGCTTTACAAAAAAATGAAATCGTAAAAAATAATTTGAAGCACATAATCAACCTGAAAGTGTTCAATTGTTGGGATTTGTAAAATGTGTACAAACATGAAATGACTACTTGATCTTAGGGACCTATATAATTTACTCCTAGTTTTATTGATTCTGAAAATACTTATTGATATGCCGCCAACAAATTTTCATCATCCGACACAAATCTCGGTGCAATTTTTTGAACAAGAAACATTCAAACTTTGATTAAGAGTTATTCGAAGCGCTGATTTCAGTAAACTTATAATCAAACTAATCAGCTCGATGAGACAGACCTAATGATATGAAATTTAGTCTAATCCGAGTCAAATCAAACCCTCAGATTAAATCATTAAACTATTATTGGAGGATTTTCAGAGATATTTGAAAGGTCAAACAGATGTCGAATCTAGCGAGTTCATAGTCGAATCGAGTATTTCGACAAGACGAATCCAACGAGCCCAAGATTGCTCAATTTCGACATCATTAAGGCACTCAAATGTCCATCAAACGACATCTGATCAAGGGAAGCTCTCCAGATCGTCCGATCAAAATGGTTCATATTCCTGCATTAATGGCACTCAAATGTCCATCAAACGTTATCTGATCAAAGGAAGCTCTCCGGACCGTCCGATCAAAATGGTTCATATTCCTGCATTAATTGCATTCAAAACACTATAAGTAGAGCCTCACTCCTCACAGGAAAGAGGAGGCTTGAGAGAGAACTTGAGACTTTGAGAAAGAGCTCAAGTCCAACATCATCCTGACCACCATTGACATCCGTTGACCACCACCGATCATCGGCGACCACCACAGACCTCCGTCGACCACCGCCGACTATCATCGACCACTTTCGATCATCGCTGACTGTCATCCACCGTCGATCATCGCCGACCATCGTTAATCGGACACCGTCAGGCGACGCTGTAATCTACAAATCTAGTAACCATTTCCCGTCTGTGGGACAAAGGGGCCGCTGCAATTATCAACATATAGTGGATTTTTATAACTGCGTCAGACCCCGTAGTTTTTGCCCTTTAGGGGTTTTTCACGTAAAAACTTCTGATGTCATCACTGGTTGTTTCACTTTCATCTGAGTGTGTGTTGAATCCTCGTACAACGCTAAGTCGATAATCCATTATTCTACCGCCGCGAATTTTCTAGCACGCATCAGTTTGGCGCTGTTTGTGAGAAAGTTTCAATCCCACAACTAAAGTACTTACGTGATTTACTACATGGCCACCAGACACAATGTTCGTGACAATAGAGCATCCCGCTCCAACTCCCATCGTTCCAGGGAGCAGCCACAAAGCCAAGGGCGACATGCTTCTTCATCTTCCTGCCCTGGAAGACGCTATCCCTCCAACGAATGTGTTTCGGTCCTTCAATAGAAGATCGAATGCGTAGGATGGAAGAGTCTCAACTAGAGATCCTACAACTCCTACGCGGGGCTCAACAGCCGCTGCCTACACCATTGGATGAAATTCATTTACCATTAACTCCGCGACGTAGGAGAAACATACTGCTCGGAGGAAGTCTTACCGGACCGCCTCCTCAAGAAGGAATACATCCCCTGTCAGGTCGTGATGCTGAACTCCTAGATAACGGAAGATCCACTTACCCATCTAGTGCAGCTCACCTGACATCGCCACATCTTCCTGTCATTCCAGATAAAGCCATTCGTAACGAACTACGACGCTTCGTCTGAGAAGAGTTCCCCTTCAAGAAAAAGGGTCGCTTCTACGCTCACCGTAACATCCATGAATCTTCTCCCTTAGCAGATGTGGTCCTCCAACGCCTCATGCCAATAGGCTTTAAGCTTCCGAACATCGATACATATGAAGGGACAACCGACCCTTATGAGCATATTGATCATTATCAAAATATCATGCACATTCAGCGTGCCTCTGATGCGTTTCTATGTCAAGTGTTTCCGACTACTCTTAAAGGACAAGCTCGAACGTGGTTCTACTCTCTGTCAGGGGGCACTATAAATGCCTTTAACGAGTTTGCCAAACTATTCGTAGAGCAGTTCATCGCAAATCAAAGGATCATAAGGGATTCATCCCATCTCTCGGAAATTCGTCAAAATGAAGGAGAGTCGCACAAGGACTACTTCCGTAGGTTTTCTGCTGAAGCCCGTCAGATTGTGGGGGTAGATCCTGAGTTACTAAGGGGGGTCTTCCTTGGGGGGCTCCGCCTATGATCTTTTTACTCATCACTGATGCGAGAGACAGTTCGTTCTTATGCTGATCTTGTCCACCGTGTTGAGGCCTAAATCACTGCGGATGAGGCCATCAACGCACATAAGGAGCAGTACGAGAAATTTGGAGGAAAACACAAGAATAACACTGGAGATAATAATCAATCTTCGCAACGGAGAAAGTTCGAACAACAGAGGAATCACGACCTCCCTCCTCAACCTGCAGGCTAACAAAGTTAGTATCGAACTAAGAAAGATTATACACCACTCAACACATCACGTGCTAACGTCTTAATGACTATCAAAGATGAGCAAGTCGTTAAGTGACCTCACGTCCTAAAACCTAACTCATGGAATCAAGAACAATATTGTCATTTTCATCGAAGTCGTGACCACTCCACTGAAGCGTGTAAGCAGCTCAAGGAAGAGATTGAAAGGTTAATTGACGTATGCGAAATTCAAACAATTGCTGGAGGCTCATTGCTGATTGATCAAGTCTTTATCACTATACCTGATGAACCAATGCAGAAGAAATTGCGTCTCAAGCCTATCACTTTTGTTGATTCCGATTTGGAAGGAGTTTGAGTCCCCCCACCAAGTTCCTCTCGTCATTAGCGCAGGAATTGGCGATCCCTGCTATAACATAAAGAAGATCCTGATTGACAATGGGAGCTCTTTCGATGTCTTGTTCTATTCAACTTTCCTCAGTATGGGATTGACAAGGGAAAAACTTCAACCTACATTCGGCCCATTATATGGTTTTAATAATCGACCAGTGAGGGTCGAGGGAATAATAAATCTCTTTATTTTTTGGGAGATTTTCCTCGACAGATAACTCAGTCCAGTTCATTGTTGTCAAATCAGAATCGACATATAATGCTATCTTCAGAAGACCACTGTAATTAATCTTTGGCATCGTGACTTCTGTAATACACTTAAAGATCAAGTTTCCAACCCCAGCGGGGATCGGCGTCGTGTGAGGTGATCAACAGACAACATAATCATGCTACCTCAGACAAACTCAGTCACACCCGTCAATGACACTTAGCATTGAGAACTTCGATCTTCGAGATGAAGATGTATCTCAACGGGCTTCTCACGTGGAAGACTTGGTTGAAATCTCACTCTCTGATGAACATACCTCTAGAACAGTGCAGCTTGGTTCCCTACTCTCCGATGAGCAAAGGTCGGAGTATGTAGATCTTCTCCGAAGGAACCAAGACATTTTTGCATGGACTCCGGCCGACATGTCTGGAGTTGACCCAGAAATAATTCTGCACTCTTTAATGGTAAACCCGACCTTTAAACCAGTCATCCAAAAGAAGCGCAATTTTACCCCAAATCGCTTACAAGCTATTAAACAATAAGTCAACAAGCTTCTTGAAGCAAAGTTCATACGAGAAGTACTTCCTGCATGGCTAGCCAATATCGTCATGGTGAAAAAAACTAATGGTTCATGGAGAATGTGTGTCGACTATACAACCCTCAACAAAGCTTGCCCGAAAGATAGTTTTCCTCTCCCGCACATAGATCAACTCGTTGATGCCACGTCTGGACATCAAATGTTAAGCTTTATGGATGCATACTCAGAATACAATCAAATAAAGATGAACCCAATGGACGTGTATGCCACATCTTTTCAAACAGATAAGGGCTTATACTGTTATCAGATTATGTCATTTGAGTTAAAAAATGTTGGTGCAACTTATCAACGACTCATGAACAAGGTCTTCAAAAGCCTTCTCGGGCATATAATGAAGGTTTATGTTGATGACATATTAGTAAAAATCCTGGAAGCATCCCAACAAATTTCTCATTTGGAGGAGTGTTTCCAACTCCTTCGTCAATACAATTTACGATTTAACCTGACTAAAAGTGCTTTCGGAGTCACATCAGGGAAATTTTTGGGATTCATGATTACCCATCGTGGAATTGAGGCAAACCCAGAAAAAAATCAGGGCATTGAGAGATATGGTGCCCCCACGGAACATCAAGGAGGTTCAACGTTTGAATGGTCGTATATTCTCTCTATCTCGTTTCTTAGCTCGTTTTGGGGATAAATATCTATCATTTTTCAAGATACTTAGAGGTGCTCGAAACATTGGTTTTCAATTGACAAATTACTGTCAAATTGCTTTTGAGCAACTCAAAGCATATTTGACTTAACCGCCCCTCCTCTCAAAGCCTGTCCAAAGAGAGATGTTATATATCTATTTGACTATTTCACCTCATGCAATAAACTCCGTGCTTGTCAGGATGGAAAACTCAGTCCAGAAACCAATATACTACGTTAGCAAGATTCTCTCTGATACAGAAAGTCACTATTCGATGGCGGACAAGACTGCGCTAGCCTTGGTATTCTCAGCAAGGAGACTTCATCCATACTTTCAGGCTCACACTATTGGTGTTTACACGCAACTTCCTTTAAAGGCTATCCTACAAAGACCAGAAACATCGAGAAGATTAGTTAAATGGTCAATAGAATTAGGAGAATTTGACATCCACTATTTACCACAACCAAACATCAAATCACATGTGTTGGCCGACTTTGTGGTAGAGTGTACATTGCCTACCTTTGTGAACCACCATCTTCTCTTCCACGGTCACCTCAGTGGATACTATATATAGGCGGAGCATCTGGAAACTCAGGAGCTGGTGCAGGAATAATACTCATCTTTCTAAAGAAAGACATTTTGGAGTACGAACTTTGTTTGAAATTCTCAGTCACCAATAATATTACTGAATATGATGCACTTGTTTCTGAATTAAAGCTTATCATCAACTGTGAAGTACAAAACATGATTATCTACACTGATTATCAATTTGTTGCATCCCAAGTAGAAGGAGAATTTGACACTCATAACTCACGACTGGCGCAATATCTCAATCTGGTAAAAACACTTATCGCCCAAATTGAAACATGTCAGTTCATTCATATACTTCAGGAGCATAACACCTGAGCTGATGCCCTCTCCAAGCTTGCAACTTCAACTACTGGAGATCCCTATAAATGAAGGTATATTGAGGAGATACATTTTCTTAGCATCCATGGCCCATGGAGATACTGTCTATATTGAGGAGATACATTTTCCTAGCATCCATGACCCATGGGAGATACTGTCTATAGATGAAAGGGAGTCATCTTGCATGGATCCCATCATCTCTTTCCTTCGAGATGAAACACTGTCAGATGACGCTACTACAATTTGTATCTGACGCATGACTGCCAACTTTATCCTTATAAGAGATGAATTTTACAAGAAGGCATTTGTAGGTCCATATCTCAAGTGTCTTCCTCCATCTGAAGCTGATTATGTTATACGAGAAGTTCATTCCGGAATATGTGGGGAGCATCTTGGTGGCAGGACACTTGCTCTTAAAATAATGAGGCAATGCTTCTACTGGCCCACATTCAAGCAATATGCATTAGAGTTTGTGCAAAAATGCAAGAATTATCAACTACACTCCAATCTTACACATGCACCGCCAGTGAAACTCACATCTTTTCTAAGTCCCTGGCCTTTCGCCCAATGGGGGGTAGATATCATGAGGTCATTTCCGATAGTTACTGGACAACGAAAATTCATCATCTTAGCTGTTGACTGCTTCACCAAATGGGTAGAAGCAAAGTCTCCTGCCAAAATCACTTAGGCAAATGCCAAACTGTTTGTCTGGAAAAATACTTCTGTCGCTTTGGGCTTTCTGCGAATATTATCACTAATAATGAGATTCAATTCACTAGAAGGGTCTTCACACCATTCTGCAAGGATCTTCACATTCAGTTGGTGCACACTGCTCTAGCGCATCTCCAAACAAATGGATAAACAAAGGTGATGAATCGTACGGTGCTCAAATGATTGAAAACTCAACTTGAGAAGGTTGGGGGCAATGTAGAAGAGCTGCACAACGTCCTTTGGGCCTATCGCACAACCGCGCGAACTTCAATCGGGGAAACTCCATATAACTTGTGTTTAGGCACTGAGGTTGTTATCCCAGTTGATATCGGAGTTCCAAACCCGCGAGTTAAGACTTTCGACTCAGATAGCAACGAGGAAAAACTCTGACAACATTTGGATCTTCTCCTAGAAACACGCAATATGACCCATCTTAGAGCTGCTTCCTACCGCCAAAGAGTTGCTCGCCACTTCAACCGAAGAGTCAAGCTTCGACCTATTTTCGTCGGTGACCTGACCTTGCATAGTATTGAAGCCGCCGGCCATGGTCCCCAACGCAATAAACTATCACCTCTCTGGGAAGACCCATATATTGTGGCTGTCATGATCAAGTCTGTAACCTTTAAGCTCAAGGATTCAGATGTGAAAATCTTGCGCCAGACTTGGAATGCAGAGAATCTTCGCAAATATTATCAGTAACACCCCAGTCATGCAGTCCACATATGTTATTATATTGTAACTCATACACAATCAATGTATTTCAAATATTATTCACCTTCTTTTCTATACATAAAGAATATGTTTAGAAAGTGTAATGATTCATTCACGAGTGACTTCATGCTCTTGGGCCGAGAAATATACAACTCTGGTTGTATCTTAGTCAGAACACGATCAATTTCAGGGGGATTCAATCTAACATCTTCCTTATGGGTTAACATCGCCGAGTTTTTACTCCAATAAACAATCCTGGATAGGTTAACAGTCTTTGGTGGCCTTCATCTGCCCCCTTCCACACAGGTTTGTAAGCGAGCAATGCTCCAACAAATAACCTTGGATGGGTTAATAAGTCTTCGGTGGACTTCTGTTGGCTCCTCCTATGCATGTTAACATCATTGAGTAAAACTCTAATAGATAGCCTCAGCCAAGTCAAATTTTGTTGGTGATTTATCCACACGGTAACCTTCTCACATACTAGATCTTCTAAATGATATCTTGTATCCACTATGACATGAAATAAAACAAGTTTCAAACTTATCATCAAAAATATACTCGAGGGGGGGCAAACAGTTAACAAAATAAGATGATCAACATGCATCACTAATACAACATCATTTTGATAAAGTTTGAAAATAATAACATCTGTGTAGTTAGAGCAACATGACAAAAGAAAATACGCTACAAACATTAAAATGAAGAGTAAACACTAATTGACATCAACATTCTTCTCCGTTTCTTCGTTGTCATTGAAGAACACCTTATTCAGTTCACTCTCAATGTCATCACCAATAGAATCTGAGGAAGGGTTCTCTGAAGCCTGGCTTGGAGTGAGCCCCTCAACAACAATCCCGGTTCGATGTTGTGCCGCTCGACTCCCTTTCAAGAAACCCCGGATGAATCCTTCTTCGGTGAACCACTTTTGTTGCTCATTTACCTCAACATCAAGTATAAGATCACGAGCTTCTTGGATATGGTCTCGAATGATAGCTTTGAACTTAAGCGATTTCATGAAGTTTTCGACCGATTTACGCTTAACTTTTGAAACATCAACATCTTTTGCGGACTTCAGAAGTGAGATCTCTTCTTCTTGGGCTAACACCGTCGACTTAAAGGCTTTCAGGCCTTATTACTTTCATGAAGGCTGACTCGTGCTTCCACCAACCCCTCCCGAGTTTTCTCCAGAACTTGAAGCTGCAACGAGAGGGAGATTGCCATTATTGAAAGTTCTGTCCTATACTTTGTCAACTGTGATTCCAGAGATGTCTTTTTTTCAACCCCAGATTCATACTGACGCTTGTACTCGCCTTAAAAATATTTGATCTTAACGAACTCGAAATTCCAGTTTCTTAATGCAAGTCCTAGACCCTGCTGGTTTTCCACCATCTTATCCACCTAGAAGAAAAGAAATATAGGTTAGAGAGATGAAATAATTATATAGTAGCAGAGAATGAAAGAAACTTACAAAACTCTCGGCTTCTAGGAGCCCAATACATTCACGAGACAAGATATTTTCAGGAACGTGAATAGTTGAAGGGCTTAACAAAGGCTCCCGTGATGTTTCAACTTTCTTTTGTTTCTAATGCAGTACTTCACATTCACTGCTCGTTGGGAGCCGCTTTAAAGATTCTGCGAGGGCTAGCTCGGAAGGTCTCTTCTTAGATTTCTTTAGCGCTACAGTTGTTGACCGTTCGGGGTGGAAAGAAAGCTTGACCTTGAACAATGATTCTTCACTCATAAATTCGTAAATATATTGTATCTCAAACAACGGTTCTTTCATATCAAGAAATCCCAACATCTGTAATATTCCCTCTTCGATAGTCTGAAGAGAGCAGACAATTGTTGAAACCTTCCTCGCCTCTCGTGGAGCCCCCAATCATTTTTTGCAAAAAAGAATTTTACGGACCATTATATTATCGGTTCTTTTAGACGAAAATCCAACGTCTTATGCTTAAACAACACACGATCATGTGTATCAGTAAAGAACCCACACAGTCGTGTCAAAATTGTCGGTGTTAACTTTAACCCGCCCTTGCGACTCTTGAAGAAAACTGTCAACCCAATAATGATTGTCACCACTCAACAAGATAACTGAGCAACACAAACCTCGAACGACTTTATAATTTCAATAAACTCAGGTGCCGGAGGAAATTGTAGGCCAACTTTCAAGCCAGCCTCATAAATAGTAACATACCCAGAAGGTGGAGAATATGCTCGATCAGTTGAAGTCGGCAACTTCACTACCATATCATTCGGGAAGAAATACTTCTTTTGAAAAAAAGATCAATTCGCTCTTCGTCACAGTTGACACTGCATCCTCTGGGTTCTGACTTTTCCTCTAGTTCTCAGCAGAACGACGTTCTCCAGCTGTCGCCATTTCAGTGACGTTTTGCAGCGACTCTTCACCGCAACGCTTTGTCGCAACGTTGTACCACGTTGCTTCGTCGTTACTCTTTACCGCAACTCTACACCGCAATACTTTGTCGCAACGCTTCGCCGCAACTCTTCGCTTTGTCACAACGCTCCGCTTCGCCTCAACTCTACGTCTCGCCGCAACTTTTTACTTCATTGTAACTTTTCTCAAAAACTATTCGCTTCGCCGCAACTATTCTCCGAAACGCAGGATGACTTTCTTCTCCTCACTTGTGATTTTTCTCCTCTTTCAATGTCTCTATTTATAGGCATGATATGAGACATAACATTAAAAAAAATAATAATAATAAAAGGAAAAACTTTTCATTTCATATTCCTTCAGATTTTTAATATTTCAAATCTTATATTTATGGCTGAAATTAATAATAATAATCATAATAATAAATGATAGATTTTAATAAGTTGTTCTTTTAAATTCTATTAATTTAATCAGTTACTTCTTCGTGGCATTTGTGATTATTTTTAATCAATTAAATGACCCTTCTCCTTAATTAATTTATTAAATTCGGCTGCTTAGCTCTCTGTGGCCCTTCGGATTCAGCTCCCGAGCTTGCTTCAGCCCGCTTCAACTCCCGCCGGTAGGGCCCGCTTCAGCTCCCGCGGTCCGGATTCAAGGGTCCGCGTCTGCTTCAACTCCTGCTTCAGCTCCCGCCGGTAGGGCCTGCTTCAGCCGCTTCAGCTCCTGCCGGTTCGGGTCGGTCCGGATTCAGGGCCCGCTTCAGCTTCCACTGGGTCTCGAACGGGTGGCCTCCTGCCCTGTTGTGGCCCACGAGTCCAGTTTTCAGGCTTTCAGGTCTCGGCCCGGCTTACAGACCCTGGTAAATTTTTTTTTTCCTTTGTTTAAGGTGGGATTCGAATTCTCACCACCTGCAAATGGCAAAATGCACTCACCAACTGAGCTAGACTCAGCTTACTAGTATATTAAGAATAAATATTATTCTTTTTTACATACTGATAGCAATAAAATATATATATTTAAATTTTTTATGTCTCTATGAAAAGTCTATGGATCTTAATATTTTCGGACGAAAAAAAATGGTTTCACCCGAAAATAGGGGGCAACCAATACGCCACTAACAAATTTTCATCATCCGACACGAATCTTGGTGCAATTTTTTTAACAAAAAATATTCAAAATTTGATTAAGAGTCATCCGGAGCTCCTATTTCAGTAAACTTATAGTCAAACTGATCGGCTCGATGAGACAGACCTAATGATATGAAAGTCAGTCCAATCCGAGTCAAATCAAGCCCGGATCAAATCATTAAATCACTCTTGAAGGATTTCTGGAGGCATTTGAAAGGTAAAACGGATGTCGAATCTAGCGAGTTCATAGTCGAATCGAACGTCTCGACAAAACGAATCCAACGAGCCCAAAATTGCTCCATTCTGACATCGTTAAGTCACTCAAATGTCCATCAAACGTCATCTGATCAAAGGAAGTTCTCCGGACCGTCTGATTAAAATGGTTCATATTCCTGCATTAATTGCACTCAAAACACTATAAATAGAGCCTCACCCCTCACATGAGAGGGGAGGAGGCTTAAGAGAAAACTTGAGGTTTTGAGAAGGAGCTCAAGTCCAAGATCATCATCGCCATCGTCAGGAGGCTTGAGAGAACACTTGAGGCTTTGAGAAAGAGCTTAAGTGCAACATCATCTTGACAACCGCCGACCACCATTGATCTCCATCGACCACCGTCGACCACCGCTGATTGTCATCCACCGTCGATCATTGCCGACCACCATTAACCGAACAACGTCAGGTGACGCTGTAACCTGAAAATTTAGTAACAATTTCCCGTTTGTCGGACAAAGGGGCCGCTGTAATCATCAACATATAGTGGATTTTTATAACTAAGTCAGACCCCGTGATTTTTTCTCTTTGCGGGTTTTCCACATCAAAACTTCTGGTGCATCACTGACTGTTTTACTTTCATCTGAGTGTGTGTTGAATCCTCGTGCAACGCTAAGACGATAATTCATTATTCTACCGCCGCGAATTTTCTAGCATGCATCACTTATAATGTTATAATAATTTAGAGAGCTTTACAAAAAATGAAATCGTCAAATATAATTTGAAGCACATGATCGTCCTAAAATTGTTCAATTGTAGGAATTTTTAAAATGTGTACAAACATGAAATGACTACTTGATCTTAGGGACCTATATAATTTACTCCTAGTTTTATATAAGGAAGATTTACTATTGAGACAAATTTTTTGTTTAAACAATTGATGTCAGATGTTGAAGCAATGAGATCTTTATATAGTTCTATTGATTTTGAAAATATTTATAATGTTATAATAATTTAGTGAGCTTTACAAAAAATGAAATCGTCAAATATAATTTGAAGCACATAATCGGCCTGAAAGTGTTCAGTTGTAGGGATTTTTAAAATGTGTACAAACATGAAATTGCTACTTGATCTTAGGGACCTGTATAATTTAACTCCTAGTTTTATATAAGGAAAATTTATTGTTGTGACAAATTTTGTGTTTAAACAATTGATGTCAGATGATGGAGCAATGAGATCTTATATAGTTTTATTGATTTTAAAAACACATAATGTTATAATAATTTAGTGAGTTTTACAAAAAAATGAAATCATCAAATATAATTTGAAGCACTTAATCAGCCTAAAAGTGTTCAATTGTAGGGATTTTTAAACTGTGTATGATGTGTTTGAAAGTGTTCAATTGTAGGAGTTGTTAAAATGTGTACAAACATGAAATGGCTACTTGATCTTAGGGAAAATTTACACCTAGTTTTATATAAGGAAGATTTACTATTGAGGCAAATTTTGTGTTTAAACAATTGATGTCAGATGATGGAGCAATGAGATCTTTATATAGTTTTATTGAGTCTAAAAATACTTATAATGTTATAATAATTTAGTGTGCTTCACAAAAAATGAAATCGTCAAATATAATTTGAAGCACATAATCAACCTGAAAGTGTTCAGTTGTAGGAATTTTTAAAATGCGTACAAACATGAAATGACTACTTGATCTTAGAGACCTATATAATTTAACTCCTAGTTTTATATAAGGAAGATTTACTGTTGTGGCAAATTTTGTGTTTAAACAATTGATGTCAGATGATGGACCAATGAGATCTTTATATAGTTTTATTGATTCTAAAAATACTTATAATGTTATAATAATTTAGTGAGCTTTACAAAAAATGAAATCGTCAAATATAATTTGAAGCACATAATCAGCCTGTAAGGGTTCAATTGTAGGGATTTTTAAAATGTGTACAAATATGAAATTGCTACTTGATCTTAGAGATCTATATAATTTACTCCTAGTTTTATATAAGGAAGATTTACTATTGACGCAAATTTTGTGTTTAAGCAATTGATGTCAGATGATGGAGCAATGAGGTTTTTATATAGTTTTATTGATTCTAAAAATACTTATAATGTTATAATAATTTAATGAGCTTTACAAAAAATGAAATCGTCAAGTATAATTTGAAGCACATGATCAGGCTGAAATTATTCAATTGTAAGGATTTTTAAAAAGTGTACAATGTGTTTGAAAGTGTTCAATTGTAGGAGTTTTTAAAATGTGTACAAACATGAAATGACTACTGATCTTAGGGACCTATATAATTTACACCTAGTTTTATATAAGGAAGATTTACTATTGAGGCAAATTTTGTGTTTAAACAATTGATGTCAAATGATGGAGCAATGAGATCTTTATATAGTTTTATTGATTCTAAAAATACTTATAATGTTATAATAATTTAGTGAGCTTCACAAAAAATGAAATCGTCAAATATAATTTGAAGCACATAATCCGCTTGAAAGCGTTCAGTTGTAGGGATTTTTAAAATGTGTACAAACATGAAATTGCTACTTGATCTTAGGGATCTATATAATTTACTCGTTGTTTTATACAAGGATTATTTACTATTGAGGCAAATTTTGTGTTTAAATAATTGATGTCAGATGGAGCAATGAGATCTTTATATAATTTTATTGTTTCTGAAAATTCTTATAATGTTATAATAATTTAGTGAGCTTTACAAAAAAAATGAAATCTTCAAATATATGATGTTCTTAAGAAAATGCATTACTTAAGTTTTGATTAGTTTTTAAGTAATTCTAAGGTATCAAAGGAGTTTTGAGTCATAGTAGAGTTACATTAAGCTCCAATTATTATTATTATTATTATTATTATTATTATTATTATTTTATTATTATTGAAAGTATGGTCAGAGGCTATTATATCAGCCCTCAGCCACCCTCATGTGCCTTATTATTCGAGATTGCCATCACTATCGAGAAACTGGTCAGAGGGAGGTTGCTCTACCAACAGGCCTATATATATACATATATATATATATANCAAAGGTTCACTAGATGTTTTCTGCTGACAGCATATTTATGACGGTGTGAAGTAAATGGGTACCTACATCATCAAAGGAATTATAAGTAGCCTAGGACTTTACAAAAAAGACTCTACATAATATATGATTTCAGTACATTTTACAATAGTAATTATGAATAATCATGTGAAAAGAATGAGAATATAACTTTTTGATTTAAAGATGAGTGCTTAATTATAATGTCAAAGGGGTAATAATGTAATAATCAATCTTGTGAATATCATGCTAACTTAAATCTACATTTTATAAAATCAAATTAAAATCTGTAATTCTATGTTGATCTCAATTGAACTACAAAAAATCACTACAAAGGTGAGTTCATCAGAAATGACAATAATTTGATAGATATATGATAAAAATAGGAAGGATGGCGAGTGAGAAATAATTATATTGTAATAATGATGGAGTGAGCGCTATCAGAAGAATCCATGGTTGTCAAAAATATATTTCCTTGACTTAAATGTGGACCACAATGGGAAGAATGGTACAATAAAATTGGGGGAAGCAGTTTACACTTTTGAATTATGAACAAAAAAAAAAAAAAAAAACCAAAATAACNCACTTTACAAAAAAGACTACATAATATATGCTTTCAGTAGATTTTACAATAGTAATTACGAATAATCATGTGAAAAGAATGAGAATATAACTTCTTGATTTAAAGATGAGTGCTTAATTATAATGTCAAAGGGGTAATAATGTAATAATCAATCTTGTGAATATCATGCTAACTTAAATCTACATTTTATAAAATCAGATTAAAATTTTTAATTCTATGTTGATCTCAATTGAACTACAAAAAATCACTAAAAAGGTGAGTTCATCAGAAATGACAATAATTAGATAGATGTATGATAAAAATAGGAAGGATGGCGAGTGAGAAATAATTATATTGTAATAATGATGGAGCGAGCACTATCAGAAGAATCCATGNCGATAGATATATGATAAAAGTAGGAAGGATGGCGAGTGAGAAATAATTATATTGTAATAATGATGGAGCGAGCACTATCAGAAGAATCCATGGTTGTCAAAAATATATTTCCTTGATTTAAATGTGGACCACAATGGGAAGAATGGTACAATAAAATTGGAAAAAAAAGAACCAAAATAGCGTGGCTATTAGTCATGCATAAAGAATTACGCAAAATAAAATTAGGGTTTAATGGAATTGTCTAAGGATGGTTATTTCCAATTAGCTATGATAAACTTAATGGCACTGAGAATTTCGTGTCTCCAATATATTTTGATTACACACATCACTTCTAATATGACTAAAGCCAATGTCTTTTGCAGGAACTCACCCAAATGGACACCGATAGTTTGCTCGGCCATAGGCATTTAAAATTCCGACAACTTGGCGGTTTCCAGGAAGGCGGCTCCGTGGAACCTGAGAAGAAACGTAACATGAAGAAGAAGGATGTTGCTGTTTCCGAAATAACAGCCAACCTGGAGNGAAATGGACACCGATAGTTTGCTCGGCCATAGGCATTTAAAATTCCGACAACTTGGTGGTTTCCAGGAAGGCGGCTCTGTGAAACCTGAGAAGAAACGTAACATGAAGAAGAAGGATGTTGCTGTTTCCGAAATAACAGCCAACCTGGAGGCGGAACTCGAAGAAGTCAAAAAGTCTGTATTAAAAGCCAAGAAGAAATCCACCGTGCCTGTTTTCTCCGATGAGGATGTGGAGTTGGTGAAGCACGACGTGGACAAGGAGATCACCAATGCTTTTATTGCAATGGGCCTTCAGGAGAAACTCGAAGCTCTAAAGATGGATTTATTAAAAGCACCCTCAGATCTAAATCAAGTTCCAACGCTCAAGGAGAGGGTGGGTCGGCTCGTTCAAGAATTCAAGAACAACTTGTCAAGTTCTGGATCGTTCGATGGGCTTACGCAGAAGCTCAAAACGTTATCCGAGGTAAGCACACTGCTAGAACACAAGCGAAAGGGAGAGATACTGAAGAAGGCTATCAATGACCGGCTTCAAAACAAGGCNTCTTGATTTAAATGTGGACCACAATGGGAAGAATGGTACAATAAAGTTGGGGGAAGCAGTTAACACTTTTGAATTATGAACAAAAAAAAAAAAAAAAGGAACCAAAATAGCATGGCTATTAGTCATACATAAAGAATTACGCAAAATAAAATTAGCGTTTAATGGAATTGTCTAAGGATGGTTATTTCCAATTAGCTATGATAAACTTAATGGTACTGAGAATTTCATGTCTCCAATATATTTTGATTACACACATCACTTCTAATATGACTAAAGCCAAAGTCTTTTGCAGGAACTCACCCAAATGAACACCGATAGTTTGCTCGGCCATAGGCATTTAAAATTCCGACAACTTGGTGGTATCCAGGAAGGCGGCTCTGTGGAACCTGAGAAGAAACGTAACATGAAGAAGAAGGATGTTGCTGTTTCCGAAATAACAGCCAACCTGGAGGCAGAACTCGAAGAAGTCAAAAAGTCTGTATTAAAAGCCAAGAAGAAGTCCACCATGCCTGTTTTCTCCGATGAGGATGTGGAGTTGGTGAAGCACGACGCGGACAAGGAGATCACCAATGCTTTTATTGCAATGGGCCTTCAGGAGAAACTCGAAGCTCTAAAGATGGATTTATTAAAAGCACCCTCAGATCTAAATCAAGTTCCAACGCTCAAGGAGAGGGTGGGTCGGCTCGTTCAAGAATTCAAGAACAACTTATCAAGTTCTGGATCGTTCGATGGGCTTACGCAGAAGCTCAAAACATTATCCGAGGTAAACAGACTGCTAGAACACAAGCGAAAGGGAGAGATACTGAAAAAGGCTATCAATGACCGGCTTCAAAACAAGGCGAAAGAGAAGATGGAAATATTGAGAAAAGCACGTGATTTGGCGGCAAAGGGAGAGGAATTGGACGATGATACGCTCAAGAGAGTTGACGAAGCGAGGGATGAACTGATGGAAATGTTGAAATCTGCAAACTTTGAGGTCTTGGGAGTGAACAGAAAGATGAGTTCTTCGGCTCCTTCGGTTATATTGGAGAAGGTGGCGAAAGCGAACGAAGTGATATTTGGTGAAATAGATAAAGTTGTTGAGATGGGTGGGTTGAGAGTTAAGTTGGATGAGTTGAGGTTGGAGATGGAGAAAGGTCCAAGAAATGATAAGGGTAAGGTGGAGAGGTTGATAAAAGAAATAAGAGATGGAGTTCATGCGTCATTGGATCCAAATGAATTAGAAAAAATGGTTAAAAGCTCGATTGGGTTGCAATCACCTGATGCTGTTGGAGCCAATGCTGAGCAGAAATAGAGTTTGATTTTGGACTAATTTGTTTCAATTTTTTTTTTTTTTTGCATTAATGATGAGTTTTTTATTAGATTGAGCTTTTCTTTTTGCCCCCAATGTCAGAATTGATGGAGATGTATTTGTTCTTTCATGGAGGAATAATCAATGATTAATATGGGAATGTATTTGTATATGTTGAAAGATGTTTCGATCTTCACGTGATGCAACAATAATTATTAATTTGTTTAATTTGTACTCCCATGCTACAGTGCCTGAGAAAAGCATGATTCTTCTTAGGCTTCTGCTTGCTGCAATGGTCTGATGCTTGTATTATGATTTTCGGACACGTATAGTTACGAGTAATGACGCCAGTAATCTACCAAATGGTTGATTAATAGTTAATCAAGGGGCTAACAGTCATGTATGAAGTTAAATATAAAATTTTCATGTTACCTGCAGGGAATACTTTATTATGATGAGAGCATGTAGATACATGCCACCCAATTCCTATGTATGTACATATCTAACACCTAAGGTTTTTTTTATTATTTATACTTATGTCCTCGATTCGTAGTGGCCTCTCTCCCTACCTTATGCACGGTGAACTCTCAAAGGCTTTCGCGTGGAGCGGTGAAGTTCAAGAGGTGGATTTCGAAGCGTGCAATTTCTTTTGTGGGATCAAGAAAAAATTTAGAGTGATGTTCTTGCAAGCTCCAGTGATGTAGAGATAAAATTTTGAGTGGTAAAATCTGTACATTTCTCCTTTCATAGTTGTTTTTGGTGTGGTGCGGCCCTATTATTTTTTCTCATTATCTGATTTTTCCACATTAAATGGTGTGCTTTTTCTATGATTACTTGTTATGCGTTTATGTTCGATACTTTGCTTTGTATTTCTTGAATCGGTGTGATCCGAACGTAGCCCTTGATATTTCCAACACACACTCACACTCACACAGATATATATAATGGTAAAAAGGTATAAACCAAAGAGCATTTCAAATAAATACTTATGGATGTATTTCCATTACTAAATCAAGAGAATTTACAGGCATAATGACAAATTTAGTGTTTTTTTTAATAGATAGCAATATTGCTGATACTTTGACAATTAAAAGATTTAATAGACATAATGAACTTATCTTTTTCTGGCTCTATGTAGTACATATTCGAGGCATTAGAACAAAACAGATGACAATGAAGTCGTAACATATGCGGCCATAACAATTAACCAACCACTCTCATGATGGTCTTATTTCCATATAAGCAAAATCACAAAGCTTTGAATTTAGCCTACATGGAAGATTATGCAATCCAAACTAATTTCATTTTCAATTCTCCAATTGCCTAATATCCAAAATTCACTTGACATATTCTTAATTACCAAAGTAGTATTTTTCATTTATTAGCCTACACAAAACTTCATAGAAAAAACAAAAAAAAAAAAAAAGAGGCTTTACTCTCAATGCACCTCTTCTACACCCCACAATACTTTCCCATTACCTCAACCTAAGGCCTTTGCTTCGAAGCAATGAACATTGAACTGCTAAAATTCAGATAAGAGAATCCCTAAGGAAGAAAACAACATGTTTCTTTTAAGTTAAAAGAAAGTTGTTGGAAGAATTTTAATAGGTGGTAAGAGTAAGATATAGACTTGTAAAATATAGAAGATGTGTATTCTAGCCAAGGAATTTTTAAAAATTCAAAAGATAGAATTTGCAACTACTCATAAAATAGATAAAATAGTCTCATAACCCTCATAAGTGATAGAGAATTCAATGCGGTCACCATGGCACTTAAAGGTTGCATTTACTTTACCTTCTAGATAGCTTATTTCTTCTAATACATCTTTTTTTTAAAAGGTGAAAGCAAAAGGAACATGTATGTCTCATTTTGTTATAAACATTAGGGAGAGAAAAAAATGATGGCCTAAGAATTAATATGATCACTATTATTGATATTCCACGTAAATGACACATTAACATGTAGAGGATGAATCAATATTTTAAAAATAAGACTGGACTAGCAAGTTTAATGGTGTATCGGACATACGATAGATCTGATTTGACTCAAACACTATTTTCATATCAAACCAGTGTAGGCCGATGTGAATTATAAGTTCGACTGACTGACCGATTATGATTATATTGAATCGTTTGGTTCAAATAAATTTTTTGTTGACTTTTTATTCTCGATATAATGGTTAAAGATTTTCCTATAAAAACTAAAGTGATAATTTATATTGAGTTAAATATTAAATTATGAAGTTAAAATTTTCAAATCTAATTAATTATATATATTCTCACTTAAATATTATAATTTACACTAAAATTCCATCTCGTGTATTTCATTTTGTCAAATTTCTGATTATTTAATTGTGACATACATAAATAAATTTTAGTAGTTCAAAAAAAGAGATAATTGTTAACTTTATAAGCAAAAAAAAAGGTGGTATCTATATAAATTAATATTTATGATGAAATTTATAATATTTATTAGTGTAATTGTATACCAATAAATGACTTTTATGGGCCAGTACATATGCTAGCAGGCCTCGCATGCATAGAAGGCCCACCTCCTTGAAAACACAATTGCAACCACACACTAGCTACTAGAGTGACCTACCAAGGTGACGTGCTACTGTGTTAGTTGGAATGCACTTGCTGCCATAGTGACATGCCAAAGTGACCTACTGAGTTCACTTATTGGAGTGACCTACTGATCTCACTTATCGAAGTGACCTACCAATGTCTCTGCAGCCGAGTCTCAGGAATGACCACCGCGGAAGTGAATATCATCAATAAAGAGTGGACATATGTTCATATTCTCTTACAAGCCTCCTGACATCCACATCACCATCTTCTCGTTAGGACATCATGGATAGGTTTCGTACTTGTACATAAAAATATGTCAGCACAAATCCTGAGGAGATTTAACGAACTAGGGGATGAAAACGTGCAAACAAGAAGGCTCACCAACAGAAGACCAATGGACCACCAGTGGAATACTAAAAGATGTATTTGGAAAATCAAAAGACTCGATTGACCATAGGGTATGGAGTCAATCGATTACTAACCATTCGAACCAAGGATCAAGATCAATCAAGTTGAGAGAAGACGCTAGTCCAAATTTGGCCCTCCACCTGACTTAAGGGAAATAGCTCTTTATCACATAAACGACTCTTATACTCTTTGTCGAGAGACCAAGGATCGACCAAGATATACTTCAAGGGCACCCTGAAGGGCTCTTTTATTAAGGGACGAGTTTCCCGTTAGATTACGGTTATTCGCCCTCTGTCTGACAATCTAGTCTCATTCTGTCAACTGGAGTTCTTTACACAGGGATCAATGTTCAACAATTAAAATAAAGTTCTTGGCAAGCAGTATCAAGCCAACTAAGCCAAGTTTGTCTGAACAAAAGAACGATAGAAGCCAACCGGCAACCCAAACTCAGCACAGTCGAACAACCGGATCTTGTCGAGCCATGGTCCTTTTATCTCAGTCGATTGAATTGTGGGGTAACCAAACGACAAGCTTATATTTATGAAATACCTAAATCTGATGTAACACTCTCATTAAAGTATAGACAAACATGTAATTACACATACTGTACCCTCTTCTCTTACAAATAGGGAGACCTTTTCATTAGAAGAGGTTAATGAGAAAAAAATTATTATTTATTATTATGCACTTTACTCTTTTTCTCTATTTCTCTCTAATGTCTTATGTTCCTCTTTGTCTCTCTCTCTCTATGTAGTCTCACAAGAGTGAGGAGCATTCTATGCGTCATATAAATAAATGAGCCCTCCTATCTCCAGAGGCATCAACCACATCTCTACCATCAATGAGTCACTCGAATCATCTCTATCATCATCTTCACCCTCTTCCTCTTATTTTATGATCTCTTTTGGGTTGTGTGACTGTGGGAGCTATAATAAATATGGGACCCCACATTTTGAAAGGATTCAACCGTAATGTATTCTTATTATGATATATTCTCCTATTTCAACCGTTACTATATTGATATTCTCATTTAGGCCATATTTAGTTCCAAGCCAAGTATGGACCACAGCCTTCACATTATTACACATCATAATAAATTTACAGAATGCCAAAAATAATCTTTTTATACTATTAAAAATTATTAATTCGCTCTCCTACTTCAACTCTAGGGCTCTCAAAGAAGCTCGTTGTTCATGAGCAGTTCGTGTTCGGCTCGTCGGGGAGTTCGTGTTCGATTCGTTCGATAAGCAAACGAGACGAACATAAACAATTTTTTTTTTTTCGTTCGATTTATAAACAAATCAAACACGAACAATCATTTATTCGATCGTGCTCGAATCGTTATTGTTCGAATTATAAATAATTTAAAATAATTATATATAAAAAATTTGTCATATTTTAAAAATAATTCTATACTCTAAAAATTTATACTTTAAAAAATTAAATCCTATAAATTATAATGTGGTCTTCAAGTTCGCATCTTAGGTTATATTAATTTCTACAATTTTGTTTTTTATCTTCAGGTTCATCTCTTAGCGTAAATTTTCTTATATTTCTTTTAAATTTATTTAGTTTCTTTGAGTGAAACCTAGTTTTTGGGAGTGGAATCTCGCATACTGCCTCTAGATCTGAATTGTTTATGGATAAGATATGATATTATGGTTTTATTGTGAGTCATGCTTCAGCTATTTTGCATTTGTGTTGCGATTCATACATGTTTAAGCATTCATTTCATATAGGTTCAAGTTTTTGAAAGATTTCTAACAATTCAAACAATTCGAATAATACAAATAAATTTGTAAAATTTTGAATTATTCAAATAATTCGAAATAATTCGAACAATTTTAACATTTCAAACATTTCAAACAAATCAAACCGAACACGAAAAGCAACTTCACGAACAATTTCACACACACGTAATTTCAAACGAACCGAACATGAACGCGAGCTTTGTTCGTTCGTGTTCGGTTCGTTTACACCCCTACTCAAACGCCTATTTGAACCCAATTTTAATTTCAGCCCGACTTGAATGCAAATTTACTAGATTCACAGGAAATATAAATTTAACGAATTTATAATTTTTATATTTGCAAAATCCTAGTAATGTTAAATCGTCCACCAATATACACCAAAATTTAATATTTACATTATATTAAAACACCGAAGCTCGCAGTTTAGAATTATATTTTTATTTTTATTTTTATTTTCAAATTCTATTTTTATTTTATTCATAATGAAGACAAATTATATTTATATATGTATTTATAATTTCAAAAGAAATTATATAAATTTTGATAATAAAAAAGTTCTATTTTTATTTTTTTCATAATCAAACAAATTATAGCATTTATATAGTAAATACATATTTTTATCACTAATAAATACATAAAAACAATGCACATTATTTCATATTAAAAAGCAATTTAGTATTTTCTTATATTATTTTATATTCTAAAATAAATAACTCTTTTCTTAAACTATCAATGCGGGTCCTTGATGAGCCAAGAAATATTATATATTTTCAAAATTATTTATTTATGCGTAGGTTGAGAGATAGCCATCATCAATACATTGGTTGAAAATAAGCTATGAATTTTGAGGTTGGTGTGGATAAATAAGCTTTAATATGACAAAATGTGCATAAACGCAATACGTTGGTTGAAAATAAGCTGAACAACCCGAAAATATGACAAAATGGGGAGTATATATATATATATATATATATATATATATATATATATATATATATATATATATATATATATATANTATTTATGAAAAACCTAAATATGATGTAACACTCTCATTAAAATATAGACAAACATGTAATTACAGATACTGTACCCTCTTCTCTCACAAATAGGGAGACCCTTTCATTAGAAGAGGTTACTGACAAAAAATTTATGGTTTATTATTACACACTATACTCTTTTTCTCTATTTCTCTCTAATGTCTTATGTTCCTCTTTGTCTCTCTCTTTCTATGTAGTCTCACAAGAGTGAGGAGCATTCTATGCGTCATATAAATAAATGCGCCCTCCTATCTCTAGGGGCATCAACCACATCTCTACCATCAACGAGTCACTTGAATCATCTCTATCATCATCTTCACCCTCTTCCTCTTATTTTAAGATCTCTTTTGGGTTATGTGACCGTGGGAGCTATAATAAATATGGGACCCCACATTTTAAAAGGATTCAACCGTAATGTACTCTTATTAAGATATATTCTCCTATTTCAACCGTTACTATATTGATATTCTCATTTAGGCCATATTGATGTTCCTAGTTCCAGGCCAAGTATAGACCACAGCCCTCAAATTATTACACATCATAATAAATTTACAGAATGCCAAAAATAATCTTTTTATACTATTAAAAATTATTAATTCGCCCTCCTACTTCAATGCTAGGGCTGTCAAAAAAGCTCGTTGTTCACGAACAACTCGTGTTCGGCTCGTCGGGGAGTTCGTGTTCGATTTATTCGATAAGCAAACGAGACGGACATAAACAATTTTTTTTTTCATTAGATTTATAAACAAATCAAACACGAACAGTCATTTATTCGAATCGTTATTGTTCGAAATATAAAATAATTTAAAATAATTATATATAAAAAATTTGTTATATTTTATAAATAATTCTATACTCTAAAAATTTATATTATAAAAAATTAATTCCTATAAATTATAATCTGGTCTTCAGGTTTGCATATTAGGTTATATTAATTTCTACAATTTATTTTTTTATCTTCGGGTTCATCTCTTAGCTTAAATTTTCTTATATTTCTTTTAAATTTATTTAGTTTCTTTGAGTGAAACCCAGTTTTTGGGAGTGGAATCTCGCATATTGTTAAGATATGAATTATTTATTGATGAGATATGATATTATGGTTTTATTGTGAGTCATGTTTAAGCTATTTTGCATTTTTGTTGCGATTCATACATGTTTAAACATTCATTTCATATAGGATCAAGTTTTTGAAAGATTTCTAACAATTCGAACAATACAAACAAATTTGTAAAATTTCGAACTATTCAAACAATTCGAATAATTCGAAGAATTTTAACATTTCAAACATATTTCAAACAAATCAAACCGAACACGAAAAACAACTTCACTAACAATTTGAAACACACGTAATTTCAAACGAACCGAACACGAACACAAGCTTTGTTCGTTGGTGTTCGGTTCGTTTACACCCCTACTCAACGCCTATTTGAACTCAATTTTAATTTCGACCCGACATAAATGCAAATTTAATAGATTCACAGGAAAAATAAATTTAACGGATTTATAATTTTTATATTTGCAAAAATCCTAGTAATGTTAAATCGTCCACCAATATACACCAAAATTTAATATTTACATTATATTAAAACACCGAAGCTCGCAGTTTAGAATTTTATTTTTATTTTTATTTTTTTT
>JXCR01130619.1:190333-202041 GCA_002079205.1 Phalaenopsis hybrid cultivar
GTCGAACCAAGAAATATTATATATTTTCAAAATTATTTATTTATGCGTAGGTTGAGAGATAGCCATCATCAATACATTGGTTGAAAATAAGCAATGAATTTTGAGGTTGGTGTGGATAAATAAGCTTTAATATGACAAAATGTGCATAAAATTAATACGCAATACATTGGTTGAAAATAAGCTGAACAACCCGAAAATATGACAAAATGGGGAGTATATATATATAAATTTTGAAATAATTAAATGGTTTGGAACCATAAGGACTATTTTCCATTTGAATTTCATTATGATGAATGAAGTCACGGCTTATGGAAACCTACACGCATGCTTATTATTATTGTTGCTGGGGAAGTAGCCACTAGAAAAATTATTAGGTGTGGATTTCGTACATGCGGATTAAAAATAGCATAAATAACAACCAAAATAACATATTTTAAAAAAATACAACCCAATCGTCATTAACAGCACGAATTTACCATTTTGTTAATGCCATTTCCACACTCTCATGAAACTTGATTTTGTTCGTGTATTCTGTTGAGTAGTCGTAACAAATACTTTCCGCTCTGTCCTTTCTTTTGCTTTGCTCTCTTGCTTGCTCTCCTCTTATGCTCTGTTGCTCTGATCTTTCTACTCTCTAAAGAATCATAGCACTTGCCCATTTGTAGGGTATTGAAAGCTTATTTAGGGTTCCCGCAAGATCTAGAGGTTGCAACAAAATCAATAACGTCATAGAGCTCGGTTTCATAGAGGTTTTAGTTGTCAAAGGGGAATTGGGAGGACATTATCATAGGGGAGAGATGGAAGATCTTTGGTTTTCAGGCTATTCTAAGCTTATTTTTTATAATTAGAAGGAAAGAAATGAGAAGGCTTTGCTTGAATTCAAACAAGAAAGAGACCATTAGAGACTTTCAAATTTGAGAGAAAAGATTATGTGTGAATGAGATACGTGCAAATTAGTAGCATTCTCCACACCAAAATATCACTACAATAGCACATATGATAGTATTCTGATGACATTTGTGATGGTATTATACCGCACTACCACCACAATACTACCACAATATCAGACGCAATATTTCCTCCAAATTTGAGGATAAGAAATGAGGTTTTCGTGAGAGAGGTAGAGACAGAATGACATTGAAAGAGTGGTAAACTTGTGCCGTTAATGAAGAATTGGGGGATGAGTTTGAAAATATATGATTTGGGGTGTTAAATACAATATTTCTAAAGAATTAGGTGGGATGTACGTAAATCCCCCTAAATTTATGTGAAAAAAATTGAGGCAAAAAATTCAACTAAGCACAAGTTCAATCCAACTTTCATATTATGTTTAATTCCTCAACATAGGCCTATATCTAACATCTAAATTTTAGTATTTATATTTATAACTTTTACGTGTCATAAGTTTATTTACAAAAATATGTGTTACATGTTCTATATGTAAATATAAAAATTTACGTGTTAGATGTGCAGTCATGTACGAATTGTGTGATGTATCTGATGATGTACCTAATAAAATATAATTACAAGCAAGTTGTCAATATCAATTCCAACAAAGCTATCTACCATGTATTTACATATATTAAAATAAAACAAGGCGTTAAGCCAATTACAATGTCACATTTTTTTTTTAAACACAAATTTAGGTAGATTTATGTTGCAGACATGCATATAAGATGTTCGTGTAAATCTATATTATTATTTAAAAAAGGATGTCATATTAAGTTGAGCCCTACTATTAAAAGTTTAAAATTTTATTTTAACATTGTTTAAATTCAAATCANAAACACAAATTTAGGTAGATTTATGTTGCAGACATGCATATAAGATGTTCGTGTAAATCTATATTATTATTTAAAAAAGGATGTCATATTAAGTTGAGCCCTACTATTAAAAGTTTAAAATTTTATTTTAACATTGTTTAAATTCAAATCAGACCAATAAAACATTAAATTTTGAGCTAATTATTTGTTGATAATGTACATGAAATATTCAAATTAATATAAAAAAAAAATATTATATATGTTGTTTGTCAGAAGATTTGTGGTTTAGCATTGGACAAAGGTTCAACACACAGNATATTATATATGTTGTTTGTCAGAAGATTTGTGGTTTAGCATTGGACAAAGGTTCAACACACAGAGATAAGAGGTAAGTAAGCAGGAGATGACAACTTAATTTTTTATGTGGAAAACCCTCGAAAGGGAATCACGAGGTCTAGCTCAGTTGAAATAATTTATTATGTAATTGTAAGTAAATAATAGTCTCATTCTCCTCTTGAATTAAAGAGATGGAGTTATATTGTTAATGTACACTCATAGTTCAACAATAATAGTTATAATAGACTGCAAAGACCATAGTCGATTGCTATGAAGACAGTAACATATCATAAATGTTGTAAATAATGGTTGTCGTGCCAAATGGTCTTAGTGTTGTAGTTGAATGTCGTAGTAATATTTGGCCATGTATGTCATAGATTGTTGTTTTTAGAGCGTTAGTTAGACATAGATGTTGTAGTAGGGAGCTGCTGGAGCTATGAGTCACATATATCGTAATTGGTCACATAGGTTATTGTAGCGAGCTGTGATAGCGTGTGTAGGCTACAAAGGCTAGAGTTGGTAGATGCAAGAGCTGTGAGCTACCCATGTCGTAGTAGTGAGTTGCGTGAGTTGTGAGTCATATAGGTCGTAGTTGGTCATATGAGTTGTAGTGGTGAGGTGCAATAATGTTTGTAGGCTATAGAGACCGGAGTTGGGAGTTACATATGGGCCACATAGGTCGTAGTGATAAGCTATAATAACATCCATAGGCCACATAGGTAAGAGTAGAGGGTAGCGGGAGTTGTGAGCCACATAAGCCGTAGTTGGTCACATAAGTCATAATGATGATCTATGTTGGCGTCAATTTTTAATGTTACTTGTGTAAGGTATCCGCTCGACTGGCTCGAGATGATCCAATGCTCATTCATAGCGTCCCTTAGTTCNGAACTACTTGGGGAAAACCACAATTGGACACCCACCCATGACATTTGTCATTTTTTATGTTCATTTTAGTGTTTAGAGGTCCCTCTTTATCCATTCAAAGCCTCCTTTGTGGTCAAGGAGAGTTACAGAGCCATCCTACGCGTGATACAAGAAAATTAAGGTTTGGAATGCCCTACCCGCATCGTAGTCCGGGGCGTCCGTTATTGAGAAATTCTTCAACTAATGGACGAGCAAAACACTCAATTTTTAGGTAAATAAATCATAATTTACTCATATGTGGTCTTTCATAGCTTTTGAATCGAGAAAATCCTCTGTCACACGCTCCTAATTTAAATTAGGATTTTTGGGGCTAAACTAGCGCCTAGGCACCAGCCCTGGGAGCATAAGCACCTAAAATGCCCTTCCATATGGTCAAAACCAAGCCTTTAAAAGTATGACTCCAAACTGGGGACCTAGGCGCCAGTCTCGGGCGCATAGGCATGCAAAACTGCTAAAAAATAACCATTTTCCTCAACTGTTGGAAAGTAGATGCCACTTAGGTGAAGACTAAACACCAAAGACCTTGAGTCATGATACTAGACTGGGAGCTTAAGCACTCACAACACTAGTCTCCTTCCAAAACCTGATTTTTTACATGAATTAGACCCTTTTTGTCCCCGGTGCACCCCTTGACAGCCCAAAAGTTGGAATTCCTTGGCCTATGAATGGATTTTCCTTGGGCATGCAAAAAGGCGATCTTCATAACCTATTGGAAAATTTCTAGGTGAGATGACAAAGCTAGATTTGGCAATTTTTGAGGGAAAATGGGAGGGGGCTGGTTTAAGCTCTCTTCTTCCCCCTTCATTTCACTTATCACCACTCATTCTCAACATTTTGGCCTCCACCAAGAGCTGGTCATCTTCTTCCTAGAGATCTAGCTTGGAGCTCCGTCCCTCTTTTCTTCTTCTTCTTCTTCTTCTTCTTCTTCTTCTTCTTCTTCTTGTGAGAGAATCTTGGAAGTTTCCTTAAGGTGAAGAGCTTTGAAGTAAAGGTGAGTGTGAGAGCTTCTACTTCCTCTTCCCCTTCTTCTTCTTCCATAAGAAACTCTCTTCTCCTCACCTCATCCTTCCTCCACCGCTTACCTTGAGTGTGTGAGGAGATCTTTTTAGGGAGCAGCTAGGCTAGCAAGGGAACAAGGTGCCTAATCTCTTACACTAATTGAGAGCTTCTTCTTAGCTTAGGGAAGGATCGCCAAAGCTTCGCTGAAACTTCGGTGAAGTCTCGTCGGACTCTCCTTCTAAAGGAGAGCTTATGTGTTCTTTGGAGAAGGAGTTGAGCGAACCTCGCAGGAACTTTGTCCTTTCCCCTACCAATAGGAGAGCTTCATCGTGCATGAATAAATACGACATCAAACTCAGCATTGGTGAGTTTCTCTAAAATCCCTTGCATTTTCTTTCTTACCCAACACTAGGAATATTTTGTTAGGTGTTGTGGGTTTGGTCACCCACACAAGGCAATTTTGGTCAGCCAACACTAGTCGACCCGACCATATGCCTTTTGATTGACCAATTTTAAAGTGTCATTGTGGGTTTGGCCTATCGATCAATCGTTTATTTTCTATAGGAAGCCCTAGGTTAGGACATACATGCATGACCGAATCCCTTTTAAAGCTAAGTGATTTCTCGTTGCAAACCCTAGACCTAAACCCTAAGTAGCGGATTCCCAATCTTTTCCCTTAGCATTTCCAACCCTTCTTGGAGGGGTTAGGATATCTGGATTTTGTGCAGTGAGAAATGCTTTGTAGCTAGCTCACTTTACAAAATCATGAGGAGTTATGGAATAGAAAAAAGCTTCGTAGCTAGTCCATTCTACAACATTGTTAAGAGTTTTCTTTTTGGAAATCTGAAGGTGAAGCTCTCCACATATCTCACCAAAGCAGGAGGTGGCTTGCCACATATTCATGTGCTAAACCCTAGGTACCTAAGCAAGGACATAGCACGAGTATGGCTCATGATCACTTACATCATATTGGGTTTGTATTACATCCTACACTTTGCATGTTGCATCTAACTTTGGTCTGATATGCCGCCTTGACCCAGTCGAGCAATTACTTAGGTCTAACTGGTCATCACTGCCTGATTGGCCGATCACTTTTGTTTGAACGACCGCCCTGACCCAGCCGACCACCACTTAGGTCTGATTAACTGCCCTGACTTGGTCAACTGATCACTTAGGTCTGACCTGCTACCCCGGCCTGGTCGAATAAAGAATTTAGTCTGACCGGTCGCCCGATCACTTAGGTCGGTCCACCCGCACTGGTCTAGCCAACCGATTACTCTGATTCAACTGACCACCTCGACCCAATAAACCAATTGCTTTGATCCAGTCGGCCACCTTAGCCCGACTAAACCCGTTGGCTAGGTTACATCGGGTTGACCATCTCGGTCAACACAGCAGATCAAACAACCAATTTCACTTGCATAATGCTTATTTTGCATGGTTTGCATTAGCATATTCACACTTGCACTCACATTATATAATTGTGGGCATATGCCCTCATATGCCCATGCCGAGTACTTGTGCCTTCTACGGGCACACTACTCCATAAGTTTGCTCCGTGACATCTTTGTGTCATGGTGCACCATGCCTTTAATGTTTGCACTCGAACTGAAGCACTCTCACATGTCTTCTTTGCATGTCATCTTGCGTGTTCATAGTCCTGCATGTTTGAGACTTGCTTCTTGCACACCCGTCCCAGATACCCATGTGTCCATGTTGTGGATGGCTTACACTTCAAGTCCTTCCGATGCATAATTCTCTCTGACGAGAAGTACTTTACTTCTTTCCTATGACACCACATTGAATTGCCATAATATTTCCCCTGTAATCTCTACACCACTTGCACACTCATTTTCTTTTGGCTGCTGCTTCTATGACACACCCATCCTTTGGGTTGCTGCCTCCACGACACTCCTATCATTTCAGGTTGCTTCCTCCATGGTACGCCCACCTTTTCGGGTCACTGGTATGCCAACCCTTTCGGGTTAATGCTCCACGACACACCCATTTTTTTGGTCATTGCATCCACGGCCCACCCTTTCGGGTCATTGGCTCCACATCATACCCATTCTTCGGGTCGCTGCCTCCACAATACTCCCAACCTTTCGAGTCACTGCTTTCATGATGCACCCATTCTTTGAGCCGCTGCTCCCACGACATGACCACCCTCTTGTTTTTAAACATTAATCATGACACTTTAATTGGCTAAGAAAATTATACCCATATCTAAAATACTAAAACCATTATGAAAAATAAATCTATCCACCTTAATAAGGACATCTTCTGTAACCCTTAGCATAAGTCAAGGATCTAAAGGGATATGGTGATGGGTTGAACCTCTCCTAATCTTATTCTCTTAAAGATGGACAAAGACATAAAATTAATGCTACCTCCTAAGTCACACCAAGCTTTTCATAAAAAAAAAAAATCTTTTATAGGGCAAGAGATAGTAAAACTACCCAGATCCCTATGTTTTTGTGAAATTATTTTCTATAAGATAGCACTACATTCCTTACTCAAGGCCATGACCTCATAATCATTCTGTTTTCATTTTTTAGGATGTCAAACTTAACCAAACTAAACATTTGTTATAAAGTTTAGATTTTTATCAAAAAATATCTTCAGATTCATTCCACGGCTCGAGATTGATGTCAAATGATGAAAATTTATTGATGAGACATCAAAAAAATATTTATAAAAGATTATTCTTTTCTTATTATTATTACATGCATAAACAAATTTAATATTTTATCATGCATACACAAAGATTATTATTAAAATATGTAATTTTTTTCATGCATTAATAATATTTGAGTTAAAATAACAAAGATATAGCTAGCAATTTAATTTATTAACTATTTATTTTCTTATTTATTTATCTATCAATTTATATTTTGATTANTCTTTTATAGGGCAAGAGATAGTAAAACTACCCAGATCCCTATGTTTTTGTGAAATTATTTTCTATAAGATAGCACTACATTCCTTACTCAAGGCCATGACCTCATAATCATCTACTTTTCATTTTTTAGGATGTCAAACTTAACCAAACTAAACATTTGTTGTAAAGTTTAGATTTTTATTAAAAAATATCTTCAGATTCATTTCACGGCTCAAGCTTGATTTCAAATAATGAAAAATTATTGATGAGACATCAAAAAAATATTTATAAAAGATTATACTTTTCTTATTATTATTACATGCATATACAAATTTAATATTTTATCATTCATACACAAAGCTTATTATTAAAATATGTAATTTTTTTCATGCATTAATAAAATTAGAGTTAAAATAACAAATATATAGCTAGCAATTTAATTTATTAACTATTTATTTTCTTATTTATTTATCTATCAATTTATATTTTGATTAACAAAAAATTGAATTAGTATACAAAATCGTCAAAAGACCAACTCAATTGCTGATGTCAATATTCCGAAAAAAAGAAAAAAAAAGGAATTTCTTTTAGAAGCGAAATGATGAAGTGTCGTCTTATATGATCATTTTGGCCAGTGCAGACAGAAAAAAAAAATCCTTAATTCAAATTAAGAACGGATAAAACTATAAAGCCTCCATAACTTGGATTCAAGGCAATGGCTACTGCCTCNCGCCGTAGACAGAAAAAAAAAAAATCTTTAATTCAAATTAAGAACGGATAAAACTATAAAGCCTCCATAACTTGGATTCAAGGCAATGGCTACTGCCTCCTGTAATTCTTCTCCCCACGTGCTGCTGCTGCTCAAGCAGCACAGTTACTGCATTCCGGTACAGGATTAAGGATTTGCTTTACTATGAAGAGAAGTTGCTGCTTTTGTTACTCCTGATCTCTTGAAATCACATTCTATTTTGAGAGATACACTGGTTATAAGGGAACCCATAAGTGAAGATGAGGTCAACAGGGCTTCAGTTTCTTCTCCTCTTCGTCATCCTTGGTGGCGTTTTCTTCNTCTGGTTATAAGGGAACCATAAGTGAAGATGAGGTCAACAGGGCTTGAGTTTCTACTCCTCTTCGTCATCCTTGGTGGCGTTTTCTTCTTTCCCTACGAATCCTTGCGACCTGAAGAGGGTATTTTACTGTTTTCCTTACAAATCTTCGGATCTGTTTGTATTTGTACTTTTGTCGCTGAGTANCTATCCCTACGAATCCTTGCGACCTGAAGAGGGTAATTTACTGTTTTCCTTACATATCTTCGGATCTGTTTGTATTTGTACTTTTGTCGCTGAAGTATGCATTTGGGATTTTATTAGGTGAACTTTTTCATGAACTTTGGGCAGTTACTGTGCTTATGGCTATGAAGAGAGATATATTAGAAGACCCACTTGCAGTTCTCTCTGATTGGAATGCAGATGGTGGAGAACCTTGCAATTGGTTTGGTGTGGTTTGCTCCAAAGCTGGGAATCATGTGGTTACTCTGTAAGCAATGCTCAGCTTTTGTCTTCTTTTTCTTGTGGATCTATATATTAGATGAGTTGATTTATGCATTTGATTTTTTTGTTACGGGGATAGGGATTGGTGCGATTTTTTTGCATCATAAGGTTGATATATACATATATATATGATATATTTTTATTAAGATATCATTTTTTTGCTTTTTTGGCATGCATTGAGCTATAAATACTGGGTTTTACACGTTGCAGAAATCTCTCAAGATCATCTCTGAAAGGGTTTCTTTCTCCTGAACTTGGACTATTAAGCTCCCTACAGGAAATGTATGGCGTATTTCTTGTTGAAAATTTAGTATTTTAATTAACTGTATAGTGAATCTGGGAACTAATACACTGCTGAGGTTTTTTTTTGCAGAATTTTGAATAATAATTTGTTTTTTGGAACGATTCCGAAAGAAATCGGTGTGTTGAAAAACCTTACAGTGTTGGATTTGAGTGTGAATCGGCTTTCCGGTCATATTCCTACTGAGCTTGGAAACTTGACTAGCATTACAAAAATGTAAAAGCAAATGTTCCCTTGGTTACTTCAGAATAGATGTTTGCTAGAAAAATTTCATTTTTTTGCAACTTTTTTTGTTGATTTGTTTACAGAAACCTCCATTACAATGGGCTAACAGGTTGTATTCCCCNGCAGAATTTTGAATAATAATTTGTTTTTTGGAACGATTCCGAAAGAAATCGGTATGTTGAAGAACCTTACAGTGTTGGATTTGAGTGTGAATCGGCTTTCCGGTCATATTCCTAATGAGCTTGGAAACTTGACTAGCATTACAAAAATGTAAAAGCAAATGTTCGCTTGGTTACTTCAGAATTGATTTTTGCTAGCAAAATTTCATTTTTTGCAACTTTTTTTGTTGATTTGTTTACAGAAACCTCCATTACAATGGGCTAACAGGTTGTATTCCCCTTGAGTTTGGTAAACTGTTGAATCTTTTTGAGCTGCGGCTGGATAGGAACAGACTAATTGGGTCCATTCCGGGAATTTATGGCTCAGATTCCGACCCCGGAGTGCATGACTTGTAAGCTTATCTACTCACCATGATTTTCTTGAATGCATCTTCTTTCTGCAGAAATAAATTGCAAATTGGGATTTTGGTTCAGAAATATACGATTGAAGACAATAGTAGATTCTTTTGTTTAGGTCCATGCCCCACAATAATGGCAATGACATGCATATCTGCCATTTTCCTCCGTTAAAGATAGGAGATTTTTCATATAATTTCTTTGTTGGAAAGATTCCATCATGCCTAAAGTATCTTCCAAGGTACTATGTCTCTATTTAAATTTGACTTGGAAATTCTTTATATTTATTTCTTTCACATTTGATTATTCTTGTGACTCATAGGGCCAGCTTTCAGGGAAATTGCTTACAAGATGAATATGCTACCTCACAACGAACTCCTCGAATATGTAGCATTTCTTACCCTTCTTTTATTCCATCACATGGGAGCTATTTATTATCTCAAAAAAAATTTTAAGCTTTTACTGATTTACTCCAGCTAAACCAAGAATTTGAACATTACAATATTCCGAGAACATTGAACAATTTTTGAAGTGGAAGTTGCTTAAAACTATTAGAAATTTTACTCAATTTCCAATAATAATACTTTTAAAAATAATTTTGACAGTTCTAATTGATACGTGCTAGAACATTCGCAGCAATATAGTAATAGATTATCGTCTCAGCCTTGTACGAAGATTCAACATACATTCAGATGGAAGAAAAAACAACTAGTAGAGACACCAAAAGTTTTCACATGGAAAACAAATAAAAGAAAAAACCACGGGGCCTGACCCTGTTAAAGAGATCTACTATAACTGAAGATTATAAGTTTAGTTCTTTGTCAATAGAAAATGTTACACAATCTTCTGAGCTACAAAGTTGGTGTCCGGATTAACTTGTCGTAAAAGGAGGCCGACGGGCGGTGAGTGGTAGTCGGTGGCGGGCTGCTACTGGTGGTTGCTGGTGTCAATGACGAAGTGATGTTAAATTTTAACTCCTAACTTTAAGCTCTCTTTTCAAGCTTCAGGTTCTACTCCCTTCATGAGTGGGGTGGGGCTTATTTGTAGATTCCAATTGCAATTAATGAAGGGGTGCAAACCACTTTGATCGAACGACTCAGAGAGCTTCCATTGACCAGACGACATTTGATGAATATTTTAGTGTCTTAACGATGTCAGGATGAGCAATTTTAAGCTTGTTGGATTTGTCTTATTGAGACACTCGATTCGACTACAAGCTCATTGGATTCAACATCTGTGTGACCTTCCAAATATGCTCAGAAAGCTTTCAAAAGTGGTTTAATGGCTTGATTTGACTTGAATTGGATCAATTTTGGTATCATTGGTCCGTCTCATCGAGCCGGTCAGTTTGACTATAAGTTTGCTAAAATCAGAGCTCTTGATGAAATTTAATCAAAGTTTGAACATTTCTTGCTTAAAAACTTATCTCGAGATCCGTTTCATGCTTCTAGATTCATGCTAGATTATGAGAATTTGTTGATGGCGTATCAGTTGTCCCTCTATTTTCAGACGAGAATAATTTTGTTATCCAACAATACCAATATTAAACGCACTATTATAGCAGAGGATGTGTGCACTGTTAGCTTATCCCCTATACTCCCCTTAGACGTTTAATTACTGGGGACTCTTTGAGTTTGCCTTATGTTAGAATTTAGCACATACTTGGTGCATGGCTCTTTGGCTGGGTCCTCTGTTTCTTTTCTGCTGTTTATCTTGCACCTTCCCCCTTTGCTGCTCTCTCTATTTCTGGCAGGTTCGGACCGCACTGTTTTCTGGACATTATTATAAGGATCTTCTGTACTCTCTGCTTTGCTGGACCTGCCCTATTTAGATTTCTTGCCAGTGGATCACCTTCCCTGTTAGCAAAGCCGTTTGCTTGGAGCAACCTTTTATCTGTTTTGATGGCTTCCAGAGCCTTAGAGATCTTTTTGATGCCAGTCTTTTAGTTCTTAATTTTTTACCTGTTTTTATTTCCACACTTGCACATGTATACTTGTTTTGGGTTTTGTTTCTTGGCTTGGGTATACTTGTAATTTTTGGGCTTTGTTTTGGTGTGGGTCGTACTGTGAGAGGAGGAACTCCTAGGGGTGAGTTAAATGTATTTTTTGGATTTTTAGACGGGGATCCTCTTCCCCTCCCTTATTTTATACCTTTTCTTTATATTAACATGTAGAGAGCCACCGTTGCTCTTTCTTGCAATATATATATATATAT
>JXCR01130619.1:202241-215514 GCA_002079205.1 Phalaenopsis hybrid cultivar
TAATTTCAAAATGTGCGATTACTAAGATTTTTTAGAAAACCAGGATCCCCTCTATAAAATAAAAACTAAACATCCTAGTGGTTCCGTTTTCCTCAGTACAACTCCACCCAAAAAGGATAAAAAGCGTATCCAAAAGGAGATAAGCCCAAAAAATACATGTATCAAACCAAAACGTATACCCAAATAAACGACGTATACCCAAAATGAACATGTATAAGAAATACAACTAGGTAAGAAAACTTGTAAGCCGAAGAGCAACTTCACGAGGGCAGGGACCCGGCAAAGCAACCTCCAAAAACCTGCATCTCAGAAGGGCTGAAACATGAAGACATTGGTTAGTGTAAATGGAAAGAAAGATCATTGCGGTCCAAGTTCCTCCAAAAATCCAAACAGTAAAAACAGACAACCCGAGACAACTACCACTAGTATAACAGAGGATTATAGATGTCCACAAACCGCAAAATCCAAGTCTCCAAAGAACACAAAAATAAGAAAAGGGTAGAGGAAATAGGAAGGGCCGAGCACAACCTCATGGCCACCCAAAGCGACTTAAAAAGAAACAACCTTGCGAATATAAGGAGCATAAAATTTATTACCAACCAACAAAATATGTAAAGGAGTGGGAATAGATCCCACTCTACAAGTTTGAGTAGAACTCCCTAATTTAGCGAGCCAATTTGCAGGTTGATTACCTTTGCAGTAATTGAAACTCCAAATAACATTCGTATTGGATATTAACCCTTTAATCCTCCTAATATAATAAAGAATATCCTAAGGGGCATCGACACCATTATCTAAAATGTCAATTAAGGTATGATTATCACATTAAAAAATGATGTACCTCCAACTTAAATAATGAGCCAAAATAGCAGCGGTTAATATAGCTCGAGCTTCAACCTCGATAAGAGAATCCACATAAGAAGGAGAAGAGAAAAAAAGAATGCAGTCCTCCACATAATTCCTAACAATGCCCCCACAACTAGCTCTAGAGACATTCCAACTTCCATCAGTATTAATTTTAAACCAACCTGCAGGAGGTGGGTATCATTTTACTAAAATAGGAGGATGAAGGGGCCTCCTCCCCTCCAAATTCGTATGCCCCAAAGCAAGAAAATAATTGATGCCCCGAAAAAAAATCTTTTTTGGGATTCCCCAATCTCCATAATTTATTAATGTAAGAGATGATATTAGAGAAAACCATAGTATTATGAATCACCTTTTCTTCATGAATAGTGTCATTCCTTGCCATCCATATGAACCAACAAATAATGTAAGAATATATTTGCCAAAGTGTTTCCTCTTACGTTCCAGATTGCACCTCAAAGAGCTAAACAAGGGGTTCCTCTCCGGAATAATAATGTTACCAAACCACAAACCGACCCTTTTCCAAACGAGTAAAGAAAAAGGGCACAAAAAGAAGATATGCTCAAGAGTTTCCTCTGCCGAATTACACAAGCAACAACGGGAGACAATTCTCAAACCTTTCATCTTCAGGATGTCATCGCAAGGTAAAGTTAAGTGAAAAATATGTCAAGCCACAAAAGACATTGACGGAGTTAAAGCCCAACTCCACACATCTTGACCCCAAGGGGTGTTATGAAAGCTATATCGAGAAACATAAATAGATTTGGTAATAGAGCTAGCTAAGGGTAATTTCAAAATAGGAATATCATGCATATGAGGAGCAATAGGAATGTAGGAAATGTAGGTGGCTCCCTCCATCCCCAATAAGGTAGTAAGAAGAGGAAAATTCCAGTGGCCATCATCCCAAGTGTCAGACACTTTGAGATTGGAAAACGTAGTATATCTCAACTAAAGAGAGACATGTGACCAATAGTCATGCTAGAAGGAGAGATTTCCAGAACCCGCATCCCAAAATCTGAAATTCTTCGCCCAATTCCTAACTAAAAGCAGTCTCTTCCACATGGTGGAGTTACCGAGCCTCCAAGTGATCAAAGCAGGATGAGAGAATCGACAATATTTCCCATGCATGAAATTGGCCCATAAGGACTCATTTTTCCTGAAATTAAACCATTGCTTAAAGACATTAATATCAACGAATATGTTGGAAGGGTTTGAAACCCAAATCCCAGCGCTAAAAGGTTTGCAAACTTCCTTCCAAGGAAGTCATCTTCTACCAGAGTGATTTCCTAACCAAAGAAACTTATTAAAGCATCTTTCAAGATTCAAAATTGTACTTTTTTTTGGGTTGGAGCACTTGAAGAGTGTATAGTGGAAGGGAATGAATGATACTCCTAAGGAGTGTAATACGACCTCCAAATGATAGGAAATTATTTTTTCAATCCAAGATTCTTTTTCGAATCTTCTCTACAACCTCATCAAACTATATCCGTTATTTTTTGCCATTAAGAAGAAAGACTCACAAATTTTTAAGTGGAAGGTTAGAGAGGGAGAAACCCGTATAATTGGCAATCCAGGAAGTATTAGAACGATTAATCGTGTTCCCCAAATATATGTTGCATTTAATATCATTAAAAGAGAGGCCGGAAACAGATTGAAATTCAACCATTAACTTATGAATCTCTTTCACCGTAGACTTGCTTGCATTAGAGAAAAAAATCATATCATCCGCATAGGCTAAGTGAGATACCATCATATTAGACTTATGAGAATATTGCAGCTTTGGATTCTGCCTGTAAAGGTCATTAAGCATTCTGGAGAGATAATAAAAAATAAAAATAAAAATGGTCGGGGATAAATGATCACCCAGTTTAATCCCACGACCCGCACTAAAAAAATCACGAGAGTGGCCATTAATAAAAATGCTGTACTTGTTGCAATGAAGCCAAGAAGTTATGAGCTTACAATACTCATGAGAAAAACCACGGGCTTTAAGAATATTCAAAATAAACTGCAAGCTAATAGTATCATAAGCCTTGCGAATGCCCAGTTTAGTAATCATATTGTCACCTCTACATTTTTTATCAATATCAAGAATAAGCTTCTGAGCCAGCATAATATTATTAGTAATCCCCCTCCTCTGAATAAAAACAAATTGATTCAAAGAGATTAAATTGTGGAGGTGGGGTTGTAGGCGTTTGATCAAAATCTTGCTAGTCACCTTAGAAATCACAGAAGTTAAAGATATTGGTCTGAAATGATCCCACGAGCTTTTTTGGGTATTCTTAGGGATCAGAACTATAGTAGCAGCAGGGAAATAATTCCCAAGGGTTTCCCCTCTAAAGAAACTTTGAACAGCCAAAACCACATGATCCTTAACAATAGTCCAACATTTATTATAGAAAGCAGACGTGAAACCATCATGTCCTGGAGCTTTATTACAGTTAATGTCATGCAGGGTAAACTTCCTCAGCCGTAGGAATGCCATGAAGATCAATATCCCCCATATGATGACGAACATCATCAAATAAAGAGGCATCAACAAAGCCTAAAGTCTCATGATACTCAAATAATTTAGAAAAGTACAAAACAACATTCTCCCCAATGTCCTCATCCACAGTAATCTAGTTTCTGTCGTAGTTTTTAATTCTCACAATGAAGTTATTAGCTCTTCTCTGCTTAATACAAGCGTGGAAATACTTTGTGTTTCTATCACCCTGAGAGAAATGAGTCTCTCGATTTTTGGAGCAACTCCTCCTCCCAAAGAGAGGCTTCAAGCAACTCTTTATTAGCATCCTGTAACTCTTGTATGATGTCATCGGTGTTCTCATCAAGACCCTGAAGCATATTCACCATTTGTTCGGCTTTTTTGACTAGCATTGACATCACTAAATACATCCCAATTTCAAGCCCTTAAAGCAACAACCACCCTTTTATGTAATTTTCAAAGAATGTACCAAGCATTTTCCACCTCCTCGCAATGCCAGTTAGCTACAATTAATCTCAAAAAGTCATCATGTCTCGTCCAAACATTTAAAAACCAAAAATGATAAATAGGAGATTTTTTGAAATAGTCGAAAGATAAGAGAAGAGGATTGTGGTCCGAGCCAGTTCTAGAAAGGTCCTGAGCTTGAGAGAAATCATAGGAGGAAACCTAATGTTGATTAGCAAGACATCTATCAAGTCTTTCAAACAATTTATCCCTTTTTCAAGTAGGGGTGTAAACGAGCCGAACACGAGCGAGCGATGCTCAGCTCGTGTTCGGCTCGTTTATATTTTGAGCTCAAAAAGTGTGTTCGTGTTCGGCTCGTTTGCTTAACGAGCNGCTTTCTATATTAAATGCTGGACTATTATTAAGGATCATGTGGTTTCGGCTGTCCAGAGTTTCTTTAGAGGGGAAACCCTTGGGAATTATTTCTCTGCTGCTATAGTTCTGATCCCTAAGAATACCCAAAAAAGCTCGTGGGATCATTTCAGACCAATCTCTTCAACTTATGTGATTTCTAAGGTGACTAGCAAGATTTTGATCAAACGCCTACAACCCCACCTTCACAATTTAATCTCTTTGAATCAATCTGCTTTTATTCAGGGGAGGGGGATTACTAATAATATTATGTTGGCTCAGGAGCTTATTCTTGATATTGATAAAAAATGTAGAGGTGACAATATGATTACTAAACTGGACATTCGCAAGACTTATGATACTATTAGCTTGCAGTTTATTTTGAATATTCTTAAAGCCCGTGGTTTTTCTCATGAGTATTGTAAGCTCATAACTTTCTGGCTTCATTGCAACAAGTACAGCATTTTTATTAATGGTCACTCTCTTGATTTTTTTAGTGCGGGTCGTGGGATTAAATAGGATGATCATTTATCCCCGACCATTTTTATTTTCATTTTTTATTATCTCTCCAGAATGCTTAATAAACTTTACAGGCAGAATCCAAAGCTGCAATATTCTCATAAGTCTAATATGATGGTATCTCACTTAACCTATGCGGATGATATGATTCTTTTCTCTAATGCAAGCAAGTCTACGGTGAAAGAGATTCATAAGTTAATGGTTGAATTTCAATCTGTTTCCGGCCACTCTTTTAATGCTATGAAATGCAACATATATTTGGGGAACACGATTAATCGTTCTAATACTTCCTGGATTGTCAATTATACGGGTTTCTCCCTCTCTACCCTTCCACTTAAAAATTTGGGGGTCTTTCTTCTTAACGGCCAAAAAAGACGAATATAGTTTGATGAGGTTGTAGAGAAGATTCGAAAAAGAATGTTGGATTGAAAAAATAATTTCCTATCCTTTGGAGGTCGTATTACACTCCTTAGGAGTATCCTTCATTCCCTTCCACTATACACTCTTCAAGTGCTCCAACCCAAAAAAAGTACAATTTTGAATCTTAAAATATGCTTTAATAAGTTTCTTTGGTTAGGAAATCACTATGGTAGAAGATGGCTTCCTTGGAAGGAAGTTTGCAAACCTTTTAGCGCTGGGGATTTGGGTTTCAAACCCTTCCAACATATCACTGATATTAATGTCTTTAAGCAATGATTTAATTTCAGGAAAAATGAGTCCTGACGGGCCAATTTCATGCATGGGAAATATTGTCGATTCTCTCATCCTGCTTTGATCACTTGGAGGCTCGGTAACTCCACCATGTGGAAGAGACTGCTTTTAGTTAGGAATTGGGCGAAGAATTTCATATTTTGAGATGCGGGTTCTGGAAATCTCTCCTTCTGGCATGACTATTGGTCACATGTCACTCTTTAGTTGAGGGATACTACGTTTTCCAATCTCAAAGTGTCTGACACTTGGGATGATGGCCATTGGAATTTTCCTCTTCTTACAACCTTATTGGGGATGGAGGGAGCCACCTACATTTCCAACATTCCTATTGCTCCTCATATGCCTGATATTCCTATTTTGAAATTACCCTTGGCTAGCTCTATTACCAAATCTATTTATGTTTCTCGGTATAGCTTTCATAACACCCCTTGGGTTCAAAATGTGTGGAGCTGGGCTTTAACTCCGTCAATGTCTTTTTTGGCTTGACATATTTTTCACTTAACTTTACCTTGCGATGACCTTGCGATGACATCCTGAAGATGAAAGGTTTGAGAATTGTCTCCCGCTGTTGCTTGTGTAATTCGGCGGANAGCAACTCGTGATTCCTTACGTGTTAATTTCAAAATGTGCGATACTAAGATTTTTGAGGAAACCAAGATACCCTCTATAAAATAAAAATAAAGCATCATAGTGGTTTCGTTTTCCTCAGTACAACTCCACCCAAAAAGGATAAAAAGAGTATCCAAAAGGAGATAAGCCCAAAAAATACATGTATCAAACCAAAACGTATACCCAAATAAATGACGTATACCCAAAATGAACATGTATAAGAAATACAGCTAGGTAAGAAAACTTGTAAGCCGAAGAGCAACCCGACGAAGCAACCTCAAAAAACCTGCATCTCAGAAAGGCTGAAGCATGAAGACATTGGTTAGTGTAAATGGAAAGAAAGATCATTGTGGTCCAAGTTCCTCCAAAAATCCAAACAGTAAAAACAGACAACCCGAGACAACTACCACTAGCATAACAGAGGAGTATAGATGTCCACAAACCGCAAAATCCAAGTCTCCAAAGAACACAGAAATAAGAAAAGGGTAGAGGAAATAGGAAGGGCCGAGCACAACCTCACGGCCACCCAAAGCGACTTAAAAAGAAACAACCCTACGAATATAAGGAGCATCAATATTATTACCAACCAACAAAATATGTAAAGGAGTGGGAATAGATCCCACTCTACAAGTTTGAGTAGAACTCCCTAATTTAGCGAGCCAATTAGCGGGTTGATTACCTTCCTAGTAATTGAAACTCCAAATAACATTCGTATGGATATTAACCCTTTAATCCTCCTAATATAATAAAGAATATCTTAAGGGGCATCGACACCATTATTTAAAATGTCAATTAAGGTATGATTATCACATTAAAAAATGATGTACCTCCAACTTAAATAATGAGCCAAAATAGCAGCGGTTAATATAGCTCGAGCTTCCACCTCGATAGGAGAATCCGCATAAGACGGAGAAGAGAAAAAAAGAATGCAGTCCCCCACATAATTCTTAACAATGCCCCCACAACTAGCTCCAGAGACATTCCAATTTCCATCAGTATTAATTTTAAATCAATCTGCAGGAGGTGGGTATCATTTTACTAAAATAGAAGAATGAAGGGGTCTCCTCCCTTCCAAATTCGTACGCCCCAAAGCAAGAAAATAATTGATGCCCGAAAAAAAACCTTTTTTGGGATTCCCCAATCTCCATAATTTATTAATGTAAGAGATGATATTAGAGAAAACCATAGTANGAAGCTAAGTGATTTCTCGTTGCAAACCCTAGACCTAAACCTTAAGTAGCGGATTCCCAATCTTTTCCCTTAGCATTTCCAACCCTTCTTGGAGGGGTTGGGATATCTGGATTTTGTGCAGTGAGAAATGCTTTGTAGCTAGCTCACTTTACAAAATCATGAGGAGTTATGGAATAGAAAAAAGCTTCGTAGCTAGTCCATTCTACAACATTGTTAAGAGTTTTCTTTTTGGAAATCTGAAGGTGAAGCTCTCCACATATCTCACCAAAGCAGGAGGTGGCTTGCCACATATTCATGTGCTAAACCCTAGGTACCTAAGCAAGGACATAGCACGAGTATGGCTCATGATCACTTACATCATATTGGGTTTGTATTACATCCTACACTTTGCATGTTGCATCTAACTTTGTATTACATCCCAGTCGAGCAATTACTTAGGTCTAACTGGTCATCACTGCCTGATTGGCCGATCACTTTTGTTTGAATGACCGCCCTGACCCAGCCGACCAACCACTTAGGTCTGATTAACTGCCCTGACTTGGTCAACTGATCACTTAGGTCTGACCGGCTACCCCGGCCTGGTCGAATAAAGAATTTAGTCCGACCGGTCGCCCGATCACTTAGGTCGGTCCACCCGCACCGGTCTAGCCAATCGATTACTCTGATTCAACTGACCACCTCGACCCAATAAACCAATCACTTTGATCCAGTCGGCCGCCTTAGCCCGACTAAACCCGTTGGCTAGGTTACATCGGGTTGACCATCTCGGTCAACACAGCAGATCAAACAACCAATTTCACTTGCATAATGCTTATTTTGTATGGTTTGCATTAGCATATTCACACTTGTACTCACATTATATAATTGTGGGCATATGCCCTCATATGTCCATGCCGAGTACTTGTGCCTTCTACGGGCACACTACTCCATAAGTTTGCTCTGTGACATCTTCGTGTCATGGTGCACCATGCCTTTAATGTTTGCACTTGAACTGAAGCACTCTCACATGTCTTCTTTGCATGTCATCTTGCGTGTTTATAGTCCTGCATGTTTGAGACTTGCTTCTTGCACACCCGTCCCAGATACCCATGTGTCCATGTTGGGGATGGCTTACACTTCAAGTCCTTCCGATGCATAATTCTCTCTGACGAGAAGTAATTCACTTCTTTCCTATGACACCACATTGAATTGCCATAATATTTCCCCTGCAATCTCTACACCACTTGCACACTCATTTTCTTTTGGCTGCTGCTTCTATGACACACCCATCCTTTGGGTTGCTGCCTCCACGACACTCCTATCATTTCAGGTTACTTCCTCCATGGTACGCCCACCTTTTCGGGTCACTGGTATGCCAACCCTTTCGGGTTAATGCTCCACGACACACCCATTTTTTTGGTCATTGCATCCACGCATGCCCACCCTTTCGGGTCATTGGCTCCACATCATACCCATTCTTCGGGTCGCTGCCTCCACAATACTCCCAACCTTTCGAGTCACTGCTTTCATGATGCACCCATTCTTTGAGCCGCTGCTCCCACGACATGACCACCCTCTTGTTTTTAAACATTAATCATGACACTTTAATTGGCTAAGAAAATTATACCCATATCTAAAATACTAAAACCATTATGAAAAATAAATCTATCCACCTTAATAAGGACATCTTCTATAACCCTTAGCATAAGTCAATGATCTAAAGGGATATGGTGGTGGGTTGAACCTCTCCTAATCTTATTCTCTTAAAGATGGACAAAGACATAAAATTAATGCTACCTCCTAAGTCACACCAAGCTTTTCATAAAAAAAAAATCTTTTATAGGGCAAGAGATAGTAAAACTACCCAGATCCCTATGTTTTTGTGAAATTATTTTCTATAAGATAGCACTACATTCCTTACTCAAGGCCATGACCTCATAATCATCTACTTTTCATTTTTTAGGATGTCAAACTTAACCAAACTAAACATTTGTTGTAAAGTTTAGATTTTTATTAAAAAATATCTTCAGATTCATTTCACGGCTCAAGCTTGATTTCAAATAATGAAAAATTATTGATGAGACATCAAAAAAATATTTATAAAAGATTATACTTTTCTTATTATTATTACATGCATATACAAATTTAATATTTTATCATTCATACACAAAGCTTATTATTAAAATATGTAATTTTTTTCATGCATTAATAAAATTAGAGTTAAAATAACAAATATATAGCTAGCAATTTAATTTATTAACTATTTATTTTCTTATTTATTTATCTATCAATTTATATTTTGATTAACAAAAAATTGAATTAGTATACAAAATCGTCAAAAGACCAACTCAATTGCTGATGTCAATATTCCGAAAAAAAGAAAAAAAAAGGAATTTCTTTTAGAAGCGAAATGATGAAGTGTCGTCTTATATGATCATTTTGGCCAGTGCAGACAGAAAAAAAAAATCCTTAATTCAAATTAAGAACGGATAAAACTATAAAGCCTCCATAACTTGGATTCAAGGCAATGGCTACTGCCTCCTGTAATTCTTCTCCCCACGTGCTGCTGCTGCTCAAGCAGCACAGTTACTGCATTCCGGTACAGGATTAAGGATTTGCTTTACTATGAAGAGAAGTTGCTGCTTTTGTTACTCCTGATCTCTTGAAATCACATTCTATTTTGAGAGATACTCTGGTTATAAGGGAACCATAAGTGAAGATGAGGTCAACAGGGCTTGAGTTTCTACTCCTCTTCGTCATCCTTGGTGGCGTTTTCTTCTTTCCCTACGAATCCTTGCGACCTGAAGAGGGTATTTTACTGTTTTCCTTACAAATCTTCGGATCTGTTTGTATTTGTACTTTTGTCGCTGAGTATGCATTTGGGATTTTATTAGAGTGAACTTTTTCATGAACTTTGGGCAGTTACTGTGCTTATGGCTATGAAGAGAGATATATTAGAAGACCCACTTGCAGTTCTCTCTGATTGGAATGCAGATGGTGGAGAACCTTGCAATTGGTTTGGTGTGGTTTGCTCCAAAGCTGGGAATCATGTGGTTACTCTGTAAGCAATGCTCAGCTTTTGTCTTCTTTTTCTTGTGGATCTATATATTAGATGAGTTGATTTATGTATTTGATTTTTTTGTTACGGGGATAGGGATTGGTGCGATTTTTTTGCATCATAAGGTTGATATATACATATATATATGATATATTTTTATTAAGATATCATTTTTTTGCTTTTTTGGCATGCATTGAGCTATAAATACTGGGTTTTACACGTTGCAGAAATCTCTCAAGATCATCTCTGAAAGGGTTTCTTTCTCCTGAACTTGGACTATTAAGCTCCCTACAGGAAATGTATGGCGTATTTCTTGTTGAAAATTTAGTATTTTAATTAACTGTATAGTGAATCTGGGAACTAATACACTGCCGAGGTTTTTTTTGCAGAATTTTGAATAATAATTTGTTTTTTGGAACGATTCCGAAAGAAATCGGTATGTTGAAGAACCTTACAGTGTTGGATTTGAGTGTGAATCGGCTTTCCGGTCATATTCCTACTGAGCTTGGAAACTTGACTAGCATTACAAAAATGTAAAAGCAAATGTTCCCTTGGTTACTTCAGAATTGATTTTTGCTAGCAAAATTTCATTTTTTGCAACTTTTTTTGTTGATTTGTTTACAGAAACCTCCATTACAATGGGCTAACAGGTTGTATTCCCCTTGAGTTTGGTAAACTGTTGAATCTTTTTGAGCTGCGGCTGGATAGGAACAGACTAATTGGGTCCATTCCGGGAATTTATGGCTCAGATTCCGACCCCGGAGTGCATGACTTGTAAGCTTATCTACTCACCATCATCTTCTTGAATGCATCTTCTTTCTGCAGAAATAAATTGCAAATTGGGATTTTGGTTCAGAAATATACGATTGAAGACAATAGTAGATTCTTTTGTTTAGGTCCATGCCCCACAATAATGGCAATGACATGCATATCTGCCATTTTCCTCCGTTAAAGATAGGAGATTTTTCATATAATTTCTTTGTTGGAAAGATTCCATCATGCCTAAAGTATCTTCCAAGGTACTATGTCTCTATTTAAATTTGACTTGGAAATTCTTTATATTTATTTCTTTCACATTTGATTATTCTTGTGACTCATAGGGCCAGCTTTCAGGGAAATTGCTTACAAGATGAATATGCTACCTCACAACGAACTCCTCGAATATGTAGCATTTCTTACCCTTCTTTTATTCCATCACATGGGAGCTATTTATTATCTCAAAAAAAATTTTAAGCTTTTACTGATTTACTCCAGCTAAACCAAGAATTTGAACATTACAATATTCCGAGAACATTGAACAATTTTTGAAGTGGAAGTTGCTTAAAACTATTAGAAATTTTACTCAATTTCCAATAATAATACTTTTAAAAATAATTTTGACATTTCTAATTGATACGTGCTAGAACATTCGCGGCAATATAGTAATAGATTATCGTCTCAGCCTTGTACGAAGATTCAACACACATTCAGATGGAAGAAAAAACAACTAGTAGAGACACCAAAAGTTTTCACATGGAAAACAAATAAAAGAAAAAACCATGAGGCCTGACCCAGTTGAAGAGATCTACTATAATTGAAGATTATAAGTTTAGTTTTTTGTCAACAGAAAATGTTACACAATCTTCTGAGCTACAAAGTCGGTGTCCGGATAAACTTGTCGTAAGAGGAGGCCGACGGGCGGTGAGTGGTAGTCGGTGGCGGGCTGCTACTGGTGGTTGTTGGTGTCAACGACGAAGTGATGCTGAATTTCAACTCCTAGCTTTAAGGTCTCTTTTCAAGCTTCAGGTTCTACTCCCTTCATGAGTGGGGTGGGGCTTATTTGTAGATTCCAGTTGCAATTAATGAAGGGCTGCAAACTACTTTGATCGAACGACTCAGAGAGCTTCCTTTGACCAGACGACGTTTGATGAATATTTTAGTGTCTTAACGATGTCAGGATTGAGCGATTTTAAGCTTGTTGGATTTGTCTTATTGAGACGCTCGATTCGACTGCAAGCTCATTGGATTCAACATCTGCGTGACCTTCCAATTATGCTCAGAAAGCTTTCAAATGTGGTTTAATGACTTGATTTGACTTGAATTGGATCAATTTTGGTATCATTGGTCTGTCTCATCGAGCCGGTCAGTTTGACTATAAGTTTGCTAAAATCAGAGCTCTTGATGAAATTTAATCGAAGTTTAAACATTTCTTGCTTAAAAACTTATCTCGAGATCCGTGTCATGCTTCTAGATTCATGCTAGATTATGAGAATTTGTTGATGGCGTATCGGTTGTCCATCTATTTTCAGACGAGAATAATTTTGTTATCCAACAATACCAATATTCAACGCACTATTATAGCAGAGGATGTGTGCACTGTTAGCTTATCCCCCATACTCCCCTTAGACGTTTAATTACTGGGGACTCTTTGAGTTTGCTTTATGTTAGAATTTATCACATACTTGGTGCATGGCTCTTTGGCTGGGTCCTCTGTTTCTTTTCTGCTGTTTATCTTGCACCTTCCCCCTTTGCTGCTCTCTCAATTTTCTGGCAGGTTCGGACCGTACTGTTTTCTGGATATTATTATAAGGATCTTCTGGACTCTTTGCTTTGCTGGACCTGCCCTATTTAGATTTCTTGCCAGTGGATCACCTTCCCTATTAGCAAAGTCGTTTGCTTGGAGCAACCTTTTATCTGTTTTGATGGCTTCCAGAGCCTTAGAGATCTTTTTGATGCCAGTCTTTTAGTTCTTAATTTTTTACCTTCTGTTTTTATTTCCACGCTGGCACAGGTATACTTGTTTTGGGTTTTGTTTTTTTGGCTTGGGTATACTTGTAATTTTTGGGCTTTATTTTGGTATGGGTTGTACTGTGAGAGGAGGAACTCCTAGGGGTGAGTTAAATGTATTTTTTGGATTTTTAGACGGGAATCCTCTTCCCCTCCCTTATTTTGTACATTTTCTTTATATTAACATGTAAAGAGCCACCGTTGCTCTTTCTTGCTATATATATATATATATATAT
>JXCR01130627.1:0-15084 GCA_002079205.1 Phalaenopsis hybrid cultivar
TAAAACATACTACTATATATTTAATATATTAAATTAAATTTCCAAAATTATTATTTTTTTTTCATATTCATATTTTCAAAACTATCTATATCTATATCGAAAAGTTGACCGACAAATTTCTGGCGACTCCGCTGGGGATCAGTTCCTCTCTCTATTTTTGATCAAGAGGTTTTGTCTTCATAAATCGACAGTGTGTCCATGTCCCTCGTGGGCCAGACTGTTGTTCTTCCGTTGACATGATGTACTCATTTCTTTCTTGAGTATGTATGGTCAACTCTTCTTGGATTTNGATGCCAAATCAAACGACCCTATGGTAATAGTCATCTAAACATCCTATATGAAAAGAAGTCATGCTTAAGGCTATACAATATAAAATGTACAGTACAGAACAAGCAGTAGAAAACACAATGAAAGAAACAGTATACATGTCATACATGACAGTAGCAGGTATAGTAAAAGGAACAGTATAACATGCTATATAGAGCGATAACAGGTACAATGAAAGGAACATTATAACATACTTCACAGAACAATAGCAGGTAGAAACAAAAATATTATAACATGCTGTATAGAACAGTAGGGGGTAGAAACAAGAATAATATAACATATTGTACGGGAAGAATAATAGCAGGTATAAACAGGAAAATGAATATCATGTTGTACATGACAATAGCAGGTATAAACAGAGAAATGAAGTGGTATAAATGTAAAACAAACATGTACGCCCGTGGGATCCACTGTGTCTTAAATATAGCAAGCTGAAATGCATTGCAAAAAGCGAAGTCCAGAAGAAACGTCATCCAAGAAATCCGAACAAGAGTGTAACAACGACTTATGACCGAAAGCTCGAGAAAATCAACGAAAAAAGACTCAAGTAAAAATCTTCAAAAGTCTTGGAGAAATCCCAAAAGAAAAGAAAAGAAACAAAAGGACCCTGTCCCAAAGCTTCGATAAAGCAAAGAGTTCAAGTAAGGGGGACCGCAAACACTCGTGTAGGGCTAGGCTCAAGTATATATATATACTCGAGGGTCCACGAAGGCTACTTGGTCACCCGAATGTATAGAACCCGTCATTCGTCTAGAAGTGTGTGGCTACTTCCCAACCTAAATAGATATTCGTCAGGTGGACAATCAATTTTAAAATGTATTTTAAAATTTATGTTTTTGACATGCACACAAATTTTAAACATACAAAGAAGAGTTATCAATTTTGGTTTCGTAGAAAAGTATGTTTTTGCTTGAAAATGGTTTATCAAAACTTTTTTTTTCTTAAATTTTCGTTGTCCACGAGTCGGTTACACTGTCGGACGTGGGACTGCCAACAACCTGAGAAGGTTTGAGCCAACTTCCGCTAGACTTATGTCGGTGAAGGATATCATTATCCTATTATTCATCAAATACCTGGATCTTGATGTTATAGGATATGACATCTTTCTGCTCTATTTTTAGTGTGTATTTATCATCACCACGCTACGCCCCAAAACAAACTACTTGCGACCTTGCTTGATGGTTTCACGTATAACAAAATACTATACGTGGACATTTATGCGTCGGACCTAAGCGTCGAAAACCGAACTAAGAAGCAAGGAAAGAAAAGAACAAAAATGGGGTGAGAGAGATGAAACACTGATCCATCTAAAACATCGAAAATGAGAATGGATCAGTTCTCAAAACTCCTATCGAAAAGACTCGAAAAGTAGGACCTAAGGTCTTTTCTAACAAACATAAAAGACTACTTTGCGCTGATTTTTCAAACCCCAAAGACGTAGGATTAATCAAATCAACTAAATGCTTTCCCAAATAAGGCTTGCAAATCCTCACAAACCCCAAGTTGATATCAAGTTCTTCCAACTTCCAAATTAATCCATAGCTTCACACCTCAAACAAACACGAATTTTTTTTTTTTTCAATGCACTGAGGTGTAAGGTTAACGGCCTAAGTGAGGTAAAGTCAATAAACTTCACGGGTAAAAGCCAATATCAGCACCCTCTAGCTCCAGACCCGAATAAACTCCCACAGGTGACTCACGACCAAGGCAAACCCGAGGCCAAAAGGAGCTCACGGCTAAGGCAAACCTGAGGCCAAAAAAGAGAGGAGGCTTACGGCTAAGGCAACCTAAATCGATTATATGAAGATATTTGATATACATAGGAGAGTGAATGGACAAACCCTCACAAAACCAGCCTCCAAACCGACTCCAATTTCACCAAGTAGGACATAAGGAAATTGTTCAACACATCCTTCAATCACCTCACTTTATAGATAGGGCAAAAACATACATTTAAACTTGACTCATCAATCACACCCAAGCCACTTCATGTAGGAGGAACCAAACAACCCCATTCAAGGCCAAAACGAGGTCAAACAAGCAAAACCGAGCCCAACCACCAAACCAGCTCTCAGGTAAGAGCCAAAGCAAGCAAATCCGAGCTCCAAGGAAAGCTAAAATCGAGTCATTCAAATCCAAAACAGAGCCCAAGCATAGATTAAAACCCAAGCCTTAACGAAAATTAAAATCTCAGTCATCTTAAGGTAAAACTGAGCCAACCCAAGTTTTTTTCATCAAATTCCAGATTAGTTAAAGACCAAACTGAGCCAAGCAAGGCTAAAACCCAACAAGGGTCGAAAACCAAGCTGCAATTGAGACCTCCAACACTAAGCCACAATAAAAGTTAGAGCAATATTCTCATGCTTTTAAGACATCTCAAAATAGAACTATCACATGCTTTGAGTAAAAGTGGATGAAAGTTTCGTAATATACATACTAACATGCTCATGAGAAGGGCCAATTATTTCAAAACCATCATCTTAATTACTTCCAATATAAGTATTCCTTGGGAGATAGGAAACATGCCATGACTTCAGCACTTTAGATAAGCAAAGTAAAAGAAAGGACTAATAGCATGCCAAATCTAACTTCTAGCATATATGCATATTTTTTTATCTTTCACATGCTTTGAGTGATAAACATTTCCAAATACAAGCATCGTGGCAACTAGAGTGCTAAACCATACTCTGAAATCATCATCAGAGGCTCGGCAAGGTTAAAACCGAGAGCCAGTAAAGCACAGAGAAAGGGAGGGAGAAGGAAATGCACACCCTCAAGCTTTTAAATGTCATTCCCACATGACAAATGTATAAAGAGCAAGTTAGAACATGTTTAGGAATGAGGCAAATAGTAATCTCTCTATTCTAGCATGCTAATATGGCTCGGCAGAGAACAGGGACGAGCACAAATAAAGCACAGGGGCTCGGTAAAGAGCAGGGCTGAACACAGACAACGCACAGGGGCTCGGTAAAGTGCAGGGTCGAACACAGACAACACATAGGGGGAAAGGGAAGAAGGTACCTTTTTGAAGCAAAAAGAAAGTAAAACAGAAACTTTAAAAGCACTCCACAACTTCACTTCCTCTCCCAACAACAAGAGGAAACCGATTCAAGCACCAGAAGATCAAAGAAGTGAGTGAGAAAGAAAAATAGCAGAGTTTTTCTCCCTTAGAAAGATTTTTGGCCTATTCGAAGCTTCACAGAGGAGCTCTCATATACGTTAAGGGCAGAGGAAACGAATGATTAAGAAGAAACGACAGAGAGGTCGAGAGATGCGGAGGATTAGATCCTCGCAGAGGATACGATCTGTGACAGAGAAGATCGAACCCATATCACAGAAGATAGGATATGAGGGATAGGCGTCTGCGAGATTTGTCTCGCGTGCGAGAGGCGAACGCGGGAACGAAACCCCCCCAACGACACGAAGGAGCAGGTCGGACGACCGAACGAGCCATCCTAGGGTTGAGGCAGGCCCACGGGTTCGAAGGAATGAGGCGGGGAGGGAGATGGATTTAGGTTAAGGGTTTTTAAAATAAGCTATTAATAATAATAACAATAATAATAAAATAATATTTATTATTATAATTACACTTAAACAAGTATTTTCCCCAAGACGTGCCGTCGCAATGAACCGAACGTCCCCCCTAAGCAAAATCGACGTTTCAGACGCATTGGCGCAGTCCGTTTCGTCATCTGAAGTCGTCCGGGCAACCTTGTCGTCGAGCGGGCTAAAAACGCGTCGTGATTCGAATCCTATGAAAATTTCGGCTCGAATTCGATTAAACAGGACGGTTAAGAGCGTAACGGCGCCAAATCAACGAGTAGAGTAAATCCTAAGGCCTATCGTCAGTCCTATAGGAATGTTCCCTGAGTTCCTTCGGAGGTCAAGACTACTACATGGAACGTCAAGTCGAGCGAAGAGAAGTCCAGAATTGCTAACAGAGAGGGCTCCTTTACTAGTTTTCTAGGAGTAGTCGACAGAAAGGTCCTACGACTAGATCTTAGCCTACTAAGAAGGGGAAAACTACACTTCGACCGAAAGCGAGTTCAACACATATTACTTTCTTTTTTCTTGTATTACTGTAGTTTAAAAATATATGTATTTACTGACTTTGGTTAGTTCATCGTTGTTTTAAATTACCTTTCCAAGTTAACTAAGTGATTTAAAGATGAGTGATAGAGAGGATAATGTTTATAGAAGATGCGGACAACCTGTAACAAGACAAATTTAAATATACTGATTTAATTTAATTTTATTAGTGGCTCTTTTATTTGTCAAATAGTAACTAAATATATGTACCCGTGCACGTATTTGAAACAAGATATTGATAATACTTTAAGTGGTGCAATTTTTAGACATTGATCTTATGACGGTTGTTTATATATATAATAATATTGATATGCTATTGATATAGTAAAATTTTTAGAATAAAATCAATTATTTATATTGATTTAATAAAAGTTTAACTGACATGCATATTACTTTTCTTTTTTCTTGTATTATTGTAGTTTAAAAGTATAAGTATTTACTGACTTTGGTTAGTTCATCGTTGTTTTAAATTAACTTTCCAGGTTAAATAAGTGATTTAAAGATGAGTGATAGAGAGGATAATGTTTATAGAAGGCGCGTACAACCCGTAAGAAGTTAAATTTAAATATGCTGATTTAATTTAATTTAATTAGTGGCTCTTTTATTTGTCAAATAGTAACTGAACATATAAAATTTAATCATCATCCGACCGTCTGTTTCTGTCTTGGTTAATTCCAAGCACTGGGTTGGGTCGTGATAGCTCTTTTATACTTTACATCATTTTTTTTATGAACCATCTACATCAAAGATTTAGGTTGGCTCAATGCTCAAGTAACTTTTTTTTGGGATTCTNACATAGATTAAAACCCAAGCCTTAACGAAAATTAAAATCCCAGTCATCTTAAGGTAAAACCGAGCCAACCCAAGTTTTTTTCATCAAATTCCAGATTAGTTAAAGACCAAATCGAGCCAAGCAAGGCTAAAACTCGAACCCAGCAAGGGTCGAAAACCAAGCTGCAATTGAGACCTCCAACACTAAGCCACAATAAAAGTTGGAGCAATATTCTCATGCTTTTAAGACATCTCAAAATAGAACTACCACATGCTTTGAGGAAAAGTGGATGAAAGTTTCGTAATACACATACTAACATGCTCATGAGAAAGGCCAATTATTTCGAAACCATCCTCTTAATTACTTCCAATATAAGTATGCCTTGGGAGATAGGAAACATGTCATGACTTCAACACTTTAGATAAGAAAAGTAAAAGAAAAGACTAATAGCATGCCAAATCTAACTTCTAGCATATATGCATATTTTTTTATCTTTCACATGCTTTGAGTGATAAACATTTCCAAATAAAAGCATAATGGCAACTAGAGTGCTAAACCATACCCTGAAATCATCATCAGAGGCTCGGCAAGGTTAAAATCGAGAGCCAGTAAAGCACAGAGAAAGGGAGGGAGAAGGAAATACACACCCTCAAGCTTTTAAATGTCATTCCCACATAACAAATGTATAAAGAGCAAGTTAGAACATGTTTAGGAATGAGGCAAATAGTAATCTCCCTATTCTAGCATGCTAATAGGGCTCGACAGAGAACAGGGCCGAGCACAAATAAAGCACAGGGGCTCGGTAAAGAGCAGGGCCGAACACAGACAACGCACAGGGGCTCGATAAAGAGCAGGGCTGAACACAGACAACGCACAGGGGGAAAGGGAAGAAGGTACCACTTTGAAGCAAAAAGAAAGTAACACAGAAACTTTAAAAGCACTCCACAACTTCACTTCCTCTCCCGACAGTAGGAGGAAACCGATTCAAGCACCAGAAGATCAAAGAAGTGAGTGAGAATGAAAAATAGCAGAGTTTTTCTCCCTTAAAAAGATTTTCGGCCTTTTCGAAGCTTCATAGAGGAGCTCTCATATACGTTAAGGGCAGATGAGACGAATGATTAAGAAGATACGACAGAGGGATTGAGAGATGCGGAGGATTAGATCCTCGCAGAGGATACGATCCGCGACAGAGAAGATCGAACCCATATCGCAGAAGATAGGATATGAGGGATGGGCGTCTGCGAGATTTGTCTCGCGTGCGAGAGGCAAACGCGGAAACGAAACCCCCCCCCCAACGGCACGAAGGAGCGGGCCGGACGATCGAACGNACGTTCTTTGAATTAGTTCTTCTAAATTTTTCGTCATACATGCCAGAATTTTATTTTTGGCAGATTATGCGCATAATTCCATATAGTGCAGTGCAGCTTTTTTCATATGAAGTTTATAAGGTTAAAATTCTTTGTTTTATATATTTATGGTTCCCTTTTTACGTCTATGCTTTTTTTTTCCAACATATTTTGAATCTTGTTATTTGGTTTTTCATTTGTAGANTTATTAATAATTTATTATTATAATTAGCACTTAAACAGGTATTTTCCCCAAGACGTGCCGTCGCAATGAAACGAACGTCCCCCCTAAACAAAATTGACGTTCTGGATGCATCGGCGCAGTCCGTTTCGTCATCCAGAGTCGTCCGGGCAACCTCGTCGTCGATCGGGCTAAAAGCGCATCGCGGTCCGAATCCTATGAAAATTTTTGCTCGAATTCGATTAAACAGGACTGTGAAGAGCGCAGCTGCGCCAAATCAACGAGTAGAGTCAATCCTAAGGTCGTCAGTCCTATAGGAATGCTCCCTGAGTTCCTTCAGAGTAGCCTTACCTGCTAAGCAATAGCGGTTAAGACTACTACATGGAATGTCAAGTCGAGCGAAGAGAAGTCCATAATTGCTAACGTGGAGGGCTCCTTCACTAGTTTTCTAGGAGTAGTCAACAGAAAGGTCCTACGACTAGATCTTAGGCTACTAAGGAGAGGAAAATTACACCTCGATCGAAAGCGAGGTCAACAAATATTACTTTCTTTTTTCTTGTGTTACTGTAGTTTAAAAGTATAAGTATTTACTGACTTTGGTTAGTTCATCGTTGTTTTAAATTAACTTTTCAAGTTAACTAAGTGATTTAAATATGAGTGATAGAGAGGATAATGTTTATAGAAGACGCGGACAACCCGTAACAAGATAAATTTAAATATACTGATTTAATTTAATTTTATTAGTGGCTCTTTTATTTGTCAAATAGTAACTGAACATATGTACCTGTGCACGTATTTGAAAAAAGATATTGATAGTACTTTAAGTGGTGCAATTTTTAGACATTAATCTTATGACGGTTGTTCATATATATATAATATTGATATGCTATTGATATAGTAAATTTTTTGAATAAAATTAATTATTTATATTGATTTAATAAAAGTTTAACTGACATGCATAGTACTTTAAGTGGTGCAATTTTTAGACATTAATCTTATGACGGTTGTTCATATATATAATAATATTGATATGCTATTGATATAGTAAATTTTTTGAATAAAATTAATTATTTATATTGATTTAATAAAAGTTTAACTGACATGCATATTACTTTTCTTTTTTCTTGTATTACTGTAGTTTAAATGTATAAATATTTACTGACTTTGGTTAGTTCATCGTTGTTTTAAATTAACTTTGCAGGTTAACTAAGAGTGATTTAAAGATGAGTGATAGAGAGGATAATGCTTATAGAAGACGCGTACAACCCGTAAGAAGTTAAATTTAAATATGCTGATTTAATTTAAATTAATTAGTGACTCTTTTATTTGTCAAATAGTAACTGAACATATAAAATTTAATTTTCATCATCCGACCGTCTGTTTCCGTCTTGGTTAATTCCAAGCACTGGGTTGGGTCGTGATAGCTCTTTTATACTTTACATCATTTTTTTTTTATGAACCATCTACATCAAAGATTTAGGTTGGCTCAATGCTCAAGTAACTTTTTTTTGGGATTCTTGTTTTAAATGCACATGGAAAAGATGTATTATTCAAGTAGACTTTGGTATGAGAAGCATAGCCTTATCATGAATTGCTTATATTGTCGTTAAACTAAGCTTCAAGGCTGAGTTCATGAGATGACCATTAAACTAAGCTTTCGTTGAAGTCATAATCTACAATCCATCTCCGGAGATAGTTTTGTATTAAGCATTTTTGGCATCTCAGACCATAGTTGTTCTTTGCCTGCCTAAAATTTCTCTGAAATTCTATGGTGCTTGGTGGACCACTCAGTTCGTTTAAGAGCTGTTTGGTCGAATGTATTTACAATACAAAGTAGAAGAAATGCAAAGTGAAATAAATGTAATGTATTTTGAATTTATGATGGTTTGTTTGAATGTAAATCAAATGTGATGAATGATATGTTCTGTTTGTTTTGATGAATTTCAATGATATAGAAAACTGTGTGTGTGTCTTTGTGGGGACAACAATGATGGTGACGGTGGTGTGAGCGAGAGTTTGCTGATGTGTTGGTTGTCCAAGGTGAGGTTAGTGTTCGATGGAGGCATGTTTGGTGCCTTATGGAGGCATGGGCTGATGTGANTGTTTGTGGGGACAACAATGATGGTGACGGTGGTGTGAGCGAGAGTTTGCTGATGTGTGGGTTGTCCAAGGTGAGGTTAGTGTTCGATGGAGGCATGTTTGGTGCCTTATGGAGGCATGGGCTGATGTGAGATCATGGAGGTGAGGATAGAGCGTTGTTCGAACATAGTGACCAGGTCCTTGGTTTTTCAGATTTTGCTGAAGCGAGGATTTTGGGGCTTGGAGGAATTGCGAGCTCATATNCCCATGGAGGTGAGGATAGAGCGGAGTTCGAACATAGCGACCAGGTCCTTGGTTTTTCAGATTTTGCTGAAGCGAGGATTTTGGGGCTTGGAGGAATTGCGAGCTCATATTCCAAATTCTCCTGGTTTGGGAAAATTAAATAGAAACAAAAAATGAGCTGAGGGAGCGTATTCTAATTTCTTAAAAAAATTACTTTGTATTTATTCTTCTTGCAATCAAACACCTAAAGATTTAAAATTTTTATATTTCTGTCTTAAGCTATAAATTTAGAACAAATGGTCACCTAGCGCATGAATCATGAAGGGCTGCTGAGGGTGGTTTGTGATTGTTAGTGCAATAGGAAAATAATTGTACAAGCAACATTTTAATGCCAAAGATTTNATAAATTTAGAACAAATGATCATCTAGCACATGAATCATGAAGGGCTACTGAGGGTGGTTTGTGATTGTTAGTGCAATAGGAAAATAATTGTACAAGCAACATTTTAATGCCAAAGATTTTTAATAGAATGTTATTGTAACGGAAATAAAGTATAGTACAAACAATAGTTTGATGCCAGAGCTCGTGTTTTTATTATATATGCAACCATATGATGTCATCATGTGCATCTTCAGCCTCTGAACTATTTGCAGGCTTTTAAACTTATTGGGAAGGAGGAAGGCGTCAAGGGATATTGGAAAGGGAATCTCCCACAGGTTCCTAATGTTTTTTCATTCCACGTTCTTTGAATTAGTTCTTCTAAATTTTTCGTCATACATGCCAGAATTTTATTTTTGGCAGATTATGCGCATAATTCCATATAGTGCAGTGCAGCTTTTTTCATATGAAGTTTATAAGGTTAAAATTCTTTGTTTTATATATTTATGGTTCCCTTTTTACGTCTATGCTTTTTTTTTCCAACATATTTTGAATCTTGTTATTTGGTTTTTCATTTGTAGAAAGTTTTCAGCGACAAGGATGGAGAGCTCTCTGTTGTTGGTAGACTTTTTGCCGGTGCTTGTGCTGGGATGACCTCAACCTTTGTGAGTTTTCTGATGCCCGTCAAATACTTGATGTATAATATGCCTGTTGCATAAGATGCATTATTTATGCATTCATTGTACATTTTCTTAAATTTGTTATTCTCTTAGTTAACCTATCCTCTTGATGTGCTACGTCTAAGATTAGCAGTTGAAACTGGATCCCAAACTATGTCTCAGGTAAATCTTTTCTTCTGTTTACTTGTTTAGAATTTGTAGTCATGCGGCTTCTTGTTTACAGATTGCCCTAAGCATGTTAAGAGAAGAAGGTTTTTCTTCATTTTATGGTGGTCTTGGCCCATCCCTCATTGGAATAGCACCTTATATTGCTGTAAACTTCTGCATATTTGACTTGTGAGACTGTTTTTCTTCTGTTTCAACGGAAAATTTCATTGAGATTGCACAATGTCAGGCTAATTACCAAGCATTTTTTTGTCTATGTTTTTTGATAGAATGAAGAAATCTCTTCCAGAGAAGTATAGGAAGAGGCCAGAGTCATCTCTGATAACTGCAATGTTGTCTGCCTCAGTAGCCACATTTATGTGTTATCCCCTTGATACTGTGAGAAGGCAGATGCAAATGAAAGGCTCACCTTACAATACCATTTTTGACGCTTTTCCTGGTAAGATATGGTTTTTCTAGTTGATTTGTATCATAATATAAATCAAATTGTGAAGCATCACTGTTTAATTTCTTTAGAAATATCAATTCATTGTAAGTTGCACAAGGTTTCAAAAATGTCTCTTTAGTTTATTATCTATGCCCATTTTAGGAATAAATAGGATGATTGATAGTTTTTTTTTAGAATGGGAATAAATTAAATTAGGGGCATTTACATACATAACACTCAAATCTCAAGTATCACATCAAAAATACCTCTATTATAAACTTTTTAAAAGAGAAATATGCTTTTTCATGCATAGGTTATGAGTGTTATAAATATAAATATCAACTTTAGGTGTTAGATATGAAAATACCTAAGACATGTGTGATATGTGTATCACTTTCCCATTAAATAATGGCTAGGATAAGGGCCATTGGAGGAAGCTTCCTGAAGGCCATCTTCGAATTGTAATTTCTGCAACCCGTTTTAATTGCTTAGTTTCCTTTACAATTTTTTTTTACTGTGAAAGTGCTTAATATGCTATAAGGGAAACCTTTCATCAAACGAAAAATGAAGGACTTAAAATGTTACGTACCCATGGCCTTTTTGTCACATTACGTGTCAGCCAGGTTCACATGCGATGGATCACCCAGGATTCTAGACTCCTGCAGCTTCTTTGTTTGCATGTGCTCTCACGTATGTAGCTTACTCTCTGGACTGAAAATGTTGTCCAGACTGCTTCTGTGGACTGTACACGTAAGGGAGTGTGAAGACGTTTTTTACTACCAAAAATGTAGATTATGCGTACAACTAAATTGAGAAATTGGTTCATCTTGCACATGAATGAAATGAGCACTACTATTTTTGCATATGTACTCTAGGAAGCTTTAAATTTTGATTTTCTTAGGAGATACACATATATTTCACACAATGTTTTATATATATATATATCTATATATATATATATATATAAATAGATATATAGCATCTAAATTTTAATATTTTTGTATATGATACTTAAAATTTTTAACATCACATAAAAAATACCACTAATACTGATATATTTCAAAAGTTAAATACACCTTTCTAGGTATATTATTTGACGTGATTGTTATCATAACACTAAAATGTTTTTTGTGTGTGTCTATAAATATGTAAATGTTAAATTCTAGGTTTTAGATGTGTAAATTTATAAGAATTGGTAAGTATTACTCCCCTTTAATTTTTTTTATATAGTCTTCAGGCTAGAACAAGTTTAATGTATTATGTATCTAGTTGACAGTGTAATTTTTGCTATTTCTTTAAGCTGGATTTTTATAACACGTACTACTTGGAACTACCGTGGTAATGCAGGTATTTTAGAACGTGATGGATTTGTTGGATTATATAGAGGATTTTTGCCTAACGCACTTAAAAGTCTTCCAAACAGCAGGTTCATTTCTTGTATACCCAGTTAGTATCAAGTTTTTACTCAGTAGTTCAATTTATGTTTTTATCCATTGGCTGCATAAAACTAAAATTTGTAAAACTTATTCCGTGTGCATTTTATAGAAAAATGATGTGTAAGAGGAGGAGACAAAGTGGTGGAATTTATTTAATTGGTCGAAATTTGGCCCTATAAATGGAGTATTGCGAAGGTGAAAAACAAGGAATAAACTAACACATCCTAGTAAAAAAAAAGAAACATGAAATGTTACAGCGTATTTAATTGAATAAACTGATAAATTCAATTGATAGAATTCCTTGGAATTAGCCTCCAAAGAGTCCCACACGAGCTGCCTGCCATTCTAGCCAAACCATAGCTAGCCATGTGGAGAAAATAGTTGGAATTGCCAATGGTTTTGTCGTGCGGGAAAAATTCATCTGCTATCCTTAATTTTTTACTTTTTGTTTTTTAAAGTCATGCATACACCTAAATATGCTAGGTGCTTTGATACAAGATCTCATTAACTGGATATAAAGTATCAAACCACTGGGCTAAATGGTTTGCACAATATGAAAAAAAATTAACTAGCATACTGACCTCAACTGTGATGACTTAGGGGACAGAAATTGCTGACATCAATCTGCCATTTAGGTGTTATATCTCTATATATAGAAAACTCGAAGTGTGGTACAACGGAAATAGCATTTATCCTTTGTTTTTTTAGTGATGAAAAAAAAAAAAAAATCAATGTTTCTCTTCAAGCTAATTTGTAGAAATCATTCAAGTTATAAGATTTCTCCGTACATAAATATAGTACCTCAATGTGCAATCTATCAACTATAGAGCCTATTAATCAGCATCATTATGCACTCTTTTTTTTAGTTTCATTATTTTTTAAATAACCCCCTTCTTGGGTTCTCTTTTGAGTACTTAAGTATTCTTTTGGCAATACTTATACTCTGCTTATTTTTTATGCATGGATTGACTTACAGCGACAACACAAGTAATCCTAGGTTTGGTATGAGATAAATAGATAAAATTTTCAACCAATTTTTTATATCCTCCCATATATATTTGACTACTAGTGATAAAGTTGCTTAATTTTGTTTTAGGATCAGTTGGAGTATCAACATGTTTGCTTCGAGTCAAGTCTATTTCTCTTAAGAGATCTAGAATATATGATTTTCTTAGATATATGAGCCTATATTTGTTTCTCACAAAATTTATTCCGAGAAAATATTTGAGAGGGCCAAGATTTTGTCTGCTCTAGAACTTCTGAATTGACCTTTTCTTCAAGATTCATATTCCCAAATTATGTTCACCTATTATAAAATATCATCAATTTACAGTGGCAAACTTATCATCTATATATTTGTAGAACAATGTGTAATCAGGATGAGCCTATTTAAATACTCTCGTGAATACACAACTTTAGTGGATACTGGCCCTTGGTGATTGTTGGTTGCCTAACTGATTTTTTTTCAACTTGCATATTTGGCATATCTTTTTAAAGTCAGTAGTCCGTGGATCAATATTCATGTAGACTTTTTAATTGAAATCATGAACATTTTTTGACATCTAGTTGGTGAATAGATCAGTTGAGATTGGTTGCCATTAAGAGGACCCAAATTATGTTAAGTTTAACGACAAGAACGAAAATTTTTCGGCGGACAATGCATTTAGTTTGGGTAAATTATTTTGCGACCAACCTATTTTGTATATTTTAATCAATTAATTTAATTAATCTTTGTTAATATAGACCCATTTTACACCTAGCAGAAATTACACTTGATGCGTGCTAGAAAATTTGTGGCAGTAGAGTAATGGATTATCGTCTTAGCGTTGCACGAAGATTCAGCACACACTCAGATAAAAATGAATTGAGCTGTAATCACACCAGAAGTTTTTACGTGGAAAACCCGTAAAAGGGAAAAACCACGGGGTCTGACCGAGTTGTAAAAATCCACTATAAGTTGATGATTACAAATGCCCCTTGTCCCACAGGCGGGAAAGAGTTACTAGCTTTCCACGTTACAACGTCGACTAATGACGTCTAGTAAGCGGTGGTTGACGGAGGTCAGCGATGATCGGCGGCGTTCAACAGTGGTCGGCGGTGGTCGACAGAGGTCGGCGGTCGTTGTTGACGGTCAGTGGTGGTCGACGGCGATCGACGATGACGAGGANCACGTTACAACGTCGACTAATGACGTTTAGTAAGCGGTGGTTGACAGAGGTCAGCGGTGATCGGCGACGTTCAACGGTGGTCGACAGAGGTCGGCGGTCGTTGTTGACGGTCAGTGGTGGTCGACGGCGATCGACGATGACGAGGATGATCTTGGACTTGTGCTCATTCTCAAAGCCTCAAGTTCTCTCTTAAGCCTCCCTCCTTTTCATGTGAGAGGTGAGGCTCTATTTATAGTATTTTGAGTGCAATTAATGCAGGAATATGAACCATTTTGATCGGACGGCCCGGAGAGCTTTCCTTGATCAGATAACGTTTGATGGACATTTGAGTGCTTTAACGATGTCGGAATTGAGCAATCTTGGGCTTGTTGGATTCTTCTTTTCGAGACGCTCGATTCGACTATAAATTTGATAAATTCGACATCCGTTTGATTTTTAAAATGCCTTTAAAAATCTTATAATAGTGGTTTAATGACTTGATCGAGTCTGATTTGACACGGATTGGACTAACTTTTATATCATTAGGTCCGTCTCATCAAGTCGATCAGTTTAACTATAATTTTGTTGAATTCAGAGCTCCGAATGACTCTTAATCGAAGTTTGAATGTTTCTTGAGAAAGGCCCAAATATTGATTTCTCATGCGTTTTTTGGCCCCATGATGAGAGTGCGCACCATGAGCCTAAAATTCCAAAGCCCTCACGTCACGGTGAGATCGAATCCTTAACCTGTGAGAACTTACAATGACCCCGTCACCACATATATATATATATATATATATACTCTCTTATACA